>JAYDYQ010000405.1:0-24993 GCA_034814905.1 Penstemon davidsonii | reverse complement strand
GATAACAATGACTTGACAATTAATATATTATGCTCGTGTTGCTACTCAAGGATTCAAGGACGTTCGTATGTATCTTCCGAGTTGCATACAAACCTATCGAGTTAAACTAATCCAATTTATGTCTAAGTGGATTAAAATCTAATCGATGCATTAAACTCAAACCTTAAACGAATATGAAACGACATAGGTATATGTCTATCCTAAAATCGAATCACAATCCAAATTCATAATCAAATCCTCAAAATCACTATGTCTAGCAATCAAGAATCAATAAATCTCATCTCAAAGTTTGTCAAACCATAAGATGAACGATAAACACGGAATCGGATTAACGAACACATATAAGCACCATACCAATCATCATAACATCATTTAATCAAACAATAACATAAATATATATAAATCCAAAGAATTCAAATCCACAACCTTTGTTCCAAATAGAAAATAACAACATTCATATCCTAATCATAGACAACTAGGAAATAGAAAGATATCACCTAATCGAAATAAAGTCGAGAGATGGATTCTCCTCTCTTTCATCACCACCTAATCACTCCCCAAGGGTGGTGATCAACTCACCCCCTTGGTGAGTCTTCAAATACAAGAAAAAGAAAGACAAGTAAAGAGAGAAAGATTGAGGAAGTTATGTGAAAGTTGTTCTCTCCTCTTGCCCTAATAGCCCCCTCATGAGAAATCCCGAAAATGCCCCCTTCAAAACGCGGAGAATATGCTGATATTTCGCACCAGCAGACTCACACCGCGGTGTATCTTATTTGCACCGCGGTGAGATATAGGCAGAAAGTTTTCTGCTCTGTCACACTTCCTTCCAAGCAGCATATCTTTTGATTCCGAACTCCGATTGTGGATCCGTAAAGTCCGTAGCGTAGCTAACTCACTCATCTATGACATATCCAAAATTCAGCTCATTTGGATCATCCATGAAATATTTATACATGTTTTAATGAGAAGCTATCTACATTCTTCCACATTTTTACTTCGGTTTTTCCTTTCTTTGAAGATCTTGCCAACATCTCCCTACAAAACACACAAAACACAATTAAAACACACAAACAACCACCAAAACACACAAAGAACCAACAAAGAAACAAAAACACAAAAGAACGCGAAAACAAGCAAAAGCACGGAAAACTCGGATCAAAAGAAGATATTTTGGGCTTAAGGATATAGGTAATAACGACGTTTTCACGGCGTTATCAGTATCGAAGGAATCGCCAAGACTTGTATGAATATGCATGATTCCCATGGAGTGAATTTGTAGAGTTTCATGAACAAGACATTTGATGTCAGTGCATATGAGTAGGTGGTTCGATAGGGGATCGAACGCATCGAACGACCCGAACAGAGAAACCCATTGTGGAAGCGCATGACATATATCAGTGATGGGATGTTTCTCAACGCTTATAATAGTGTACGATTTAGTCCTTAGACTTGAGGTGCTAGGGCGAATTCGGTGCATGGGTATATGTACTTTGATCTAGGTACAGGTCACGTAGCATGACCATAATGTGCCTAAGTTGGGTGCGTATAGTTGTGTACACGAGTGGTTAGTACCAATATGGAATCTACCGACTCATCGTAATGGATGAGAGAATTTCCTATATGATTCTTAGATAATAGATCCGAGAAACCCGTGGCCACGGTCGGTGACGGATTTGGAAAGGGGTTTCCAAATTTAGCAGTCACACTGGATTATTATCCCGAATTAGAAAGTATAGTTATCGAGATAATTAGAGTTGCCGATCAATTCACACACCCTAGGTTTCGATCGGGAAATTAAGTCGATAGAAGGACCGTATGTACATGGAAGTTATAAGAGGTGAGGTTCACAAATATCAATTCACCTGAAGTTGGGCCTCATGGGCTTGTGGCTAGACATCGACCATGAGATGTGGGTACTCCTGAATTAATAAGGGAGATTAATTCTGGAGTGGTCAATTAAAAGGGTTTAGTTGATCGGAGCAATTAATTGCTAGTAAATTAAATCACGAAGGGTTCGTGGGCCTGCTGCCAATTGATGGTGAACCTAGAGGGTCACACACAATACAGTTGGACAGTGACAGTCATAAAAGGAAATATTTGATTTAAGGGAGTTAAATCAATAAATGAATTAAAGTGTTAATTCAATTGGAAAAAAAATTAATTAGATAGTCTAATTAATTAAATGTTAATTAAAGTGTTAATTAATTGAGAGATAATAATTAATTAGATTAATTGGCCTAATTTAATTAATGTGTTAATTAAATTAAGTTACAAGACATGGGCCTTTTAATTAATAGCCTAGAAGAAGTCTTGCAAGACTAAGCTAAGGGGTGATTTTTACTAGAAGAATAATGGAAGAGTTTGTTTTCTTGTGTGACAAAGAAAATCTAAAAGATATACATGTATATCTTGTTTCCTAATGAGATAAGGAAAATGTCTTGAAGAAATATCTATTAAGAGAAGGATTCTTCTCTTATAAATACATATCTCTTCATAACTCTTAAAAAAACACAAGACTTGCATAATCCAAAAGAGCTGAAAATCAGCACTAGCCGCACCATACCCTGTGCCGCCCCCTCTCTCTCTTTGTCTTCCATATCTGGATCCAGTTCTGAATCTGGATCTGCTTCTTCCTCCATTAACAACCTTCAAGATCTAGTTCGTAGCCTGTGACTTGAAGGTGTTGCTACAATCCAACTGGTGTGGATACACTCTGGAGGTGAGACAACTGGATCACTAGTTGTGAATCAGCAACAAAGCCGGAGGTTACCACCACCTTGCCTGTGGTGAGGTAAAATCGCATATCTCCCCCTTTTGTTTATTGTTGTTGTTTTATTCAACCTTTTCGCATACATAAGGTGGAAAACATATCTTGGGACTGATGGGGTGCCTCGGAAAAATTTTAAATTCCGCACTCTCGTTGTTCTGACAACCGAGGCATTCCCATCAACAGGAAATGCAGTACAAATGATGGGTGAATTAGTACCGTAATCACGGTGAAATGTACTGGCGGGAACTAGACCTCATTTTTCGGCAGTCCACCCACATCAACCAAGAAATGATGTTGTGGAGCAGGTTCAAGATGAACTTGAGGAAGAAAATGAGGAACCGAAGGTGATATCGATAGGAGGAGAAGGGTGATGAGGGCTATTTTACACGTATGATGGTATAATGCTTTCCGAGGAAGTTCAGCATCGATCCGACCTGTGAAGACAACGGGATCGGCTCGACATGCCCTAATGCATCTGATCGACCTGAGGACCGATCCTGAAGATTTGTTGGGCCGTTCGGTACTCCTAAGCCATGCAGGATTCCTAGGCCTAATAGGACTCCTAGTTACGTTAGGATGAGATTATTATTATAAATACTGAGTTTTATATTGTATCAAGGATCCAGAATTTAACCTATCAATAATACTACAACTATTTCTCCTCTCGTATACTTATTCTTACGTGATTATATTATTTTATACTGTTCTTGAATTGCACCATCCTGAGTACTTTAACCAAACCCCTAATATATAAAGTTGTTCTTTTAATAATTTACTGAGTTTAACCCTAAGACGAAATCAGGCTAAATCAGTTGGCGCCCACCGTGGGGCCCGTTAATTGCTCAAACGAAATATGGTCAATCCAAGAAGAGGCACGCGTAACGCAGGAAGAAGCACTACTTCTCATCCTCCTCGTACTGTAGAAAGCCTACCTGAAAATTCCCAAAGAGTCAGCGCTAATAATATGCAGCCTCCGGTCGATCCTCAAATTTTGGACCGTGTGGAAGGGCATATGACAGCAAACGCGGACGGCAACCAAAACACAGGAGGACGACAAACTCCTAGCAGGAGTAGGGCTCTTAACTCACCCGTTCGTTCCGTCCCACCTCCCCCTCTACCGGCCGATCAGGAGAAGATAAGGAAGATGGCTCAACTCGTAAGCTCACTATGTGCTGAAATCTTACATGAACCAGGACCAGAAAAGGCGGGCCCAGAGGTTGCCCCAATTCAGCCGACTAGGTTGGTGAACAATATCAGGGGACCTCGAAGGGACAATGATCGACTATCAGCTGAAGCGGAGAGCCCAGATGGGGATCAGCGATCCCAAATCTCCCCACCAAACACCGCTGAAAGGCACCCTAGTCGAAGAGGTAACCAAGCAATAGCTAATGCTCATCCTGAAACTTATTTATCCAGGGAGAGAACGGTTATCCCGATCGACGATGAGGTGGAGCCCCCGGTTACCGATCGACGAGCGACTAGAAGATTCTCTGAAAGAGATATTGAGAGGATGGTGGAGGAACGATTGGAACAAAGGTTATTAACCTTGAGACAACCTTGGCCACGTTCCAGAGAGGTCAGGATAGTATAGCAGCCTGTTCCCCATTCTGTCTAGAAATTAGAGAAGCACAAGCCTCGGGGCCTTTACCTGCTCGACTTCCCAGATATGACGGGACTGGTGATTCGACCGACTATATATTCAGTTTCACAAACATAATGAACTTATACGCTCATTCTGCGGAATACACGGCGAAGTTAATGATCACGACTTTCGAGGGATTAGCACTAGACTGGTTTGGAAAACAGCCACCTAATTCAATCTTCAGTTTTAGAGAATTATGTAACAAACTAGAACAACAGTTCGCTAGCCAGAAGAGACAAAAGCTCCCCATGAGTTACTTGGTAGCTATTATCCAACAGGAAGGAGAATCCTTAAGAAGCTGGTTGGCAAGGTTCAATGTTGAACTGTTAAAAATCGATTCCCCGAACATTGATTATATTATATCAATTTTGTTCGATCTGACAAAGAATAGGCAATTTGGCAATGCCTTAAGTCGGAAACAGCCTCGAACCTTTGCCGAAATCATGACATTGGCTTCCAAGTATATGACTCAAGAAGAAATGAATTCGATTAAAGATAAAAATAAGAATAAGGCATCCACTTCAGGGTCTAGGAAGCCTGACAAACCCCCGATGCCGAAAGCCATGGATTACGATCGATTTTCCTTAAAAGGAAACGTATTCCAGAGATTGGAATATAGCGGAAGTAACCCTGAGAAAAGACCTAATGTCTACCTCAGGCCTCGATCTCCAGAAAGGAATGTCATAGATCGGATAAGCTAGGTGGAATATACCAAATTAACTGCACCCAGAGAGGATAACTTGGTAATACTGGAAAGAAATAATTTGATTCCCCCAGCGAAAAGAATTACGCAGGCTAAGCCTGGGACAAAGAACTATGATCTATATTGTAGATATCATAGAGCTCGCGGTCATAGGACCGAGGATTGTTATCACTTAAAATAGGAGATCGAAAAATTAATTCAAGAGGGCAAGTTAAGTGAGTTTGTGGAGAGAACATATCGAAGGAGACAAAGGACACAAAGTCTTAGAAGAAGGGAGGGCGATAGAAGTCCTAACCAGAGATCTCCTGGTAACCGCTCACCCCGAAGAGATGATATTGAGAATGATCCGGCAGGAGGTGATAGTCGAAACGCAAGGAGAAAAACAACACGATCCTTGGAAAAAGGAATCGTAATCCCAAAAGAAATATGGGCGCTCGAGAATAAGAGCTCTGAAAAACAAATAATCAGCTTTGATGAAAGTGAAGTCCCTAGAAATTTGAATTGGGACGTTAATGAAGACCACCCCGATTTTCCAATGGTAGTCTCACTGAAAGTCTCCGATTTTAATGTTAAAAGAATTCTGATCGACAACGGAAGCTCGGCTAACATAATAGCCATCGAAGCCTTGAATCAAATGAACCTGGGAAAAATAACTCTCCAAAGAGTAGCTACGCCACTAGTAGGATTTGGAGGATCGGAAATAGTTCCATCAGGAACTATCAATTTGAGTGTAACCCTTGGGAGCAAACCTCATCAAGTGGTAAAAATGATAAAATTCTTAGTAGTAGAAACACCATTTGCATATAATGCCATTCTAGGTAGACCGGCATTGAATCAGTTCCGAGCCGTAGTTTCGACCTATCACCACAAGATAAAATTCCCCACAGTCTCAGGGGTCGGCGAAATAGTCAGTGATCACTGCATGGCGTGGGATTGTTATAATATGGCGCTCTCTTTGAAAAGGAACGTCGATCCGTTAAAACCTTCAAAAAGAAAAGCGGTAGGATCCTCAGTGGAAAGATCTCAAGAGCCGGAGTTACCTAGTACGGAAAGGATCGATAAAAAGGGAAAGGAACCTATAGATTTGACTCTACGAGCACCCGAGCATAAAGATATTCGACTTATAGAGAATGATCCGACCAAAATCACCAGAATTGGAACGGAATTATCTCCACAAGGAGAAATTATGTTAGTTAACTTTTTAAGAAAAAATATGGACGTGTTTGCCTGGAGTTCAGAGGATATAGTGGGGATTGATCCAAGAATAATAACCCACTCTTTGAAAATCGATCCGAACGCAAAACCAGTCAGACAAAAGAAAAGGAATCACGGTCCTGTCAAAGACAAAATAATAAAAGCAGAGGTCGAGAGGCTTTTAATGTCTAAAAAGATTAGAGAAATACACTTTACTGAGTGGCTATGTAATGTCGTATTAGTGTCAAAAGGGGACAAAAAGGACAATAAATGGAGAATGTGTAATGATTTTACGGACTTAAACAAGTTATGTCCGCGGGACCCTTATCCACTCCCCAGAATTGACCTGTTAGTCGACTCCACAGGGGGTATATTGTTTCGTAGTAATGCCTTTCGGATTAAGAAATGCTGGAGCGACCTACCAAAGATTGGTGAACTTAATGTTCAAAGAGCTGATCGGAGAAATAATGGAAGTTTATGTTGATGACATGTTGGTCAAAATCATGAGCGAGGAAGACCACATCAAACACCTTGACCGTTGTTTTAAAATTTTGAGGAAATATGGAATGAAACTCAACCCTTTAAAATGCACCTTTGGAGTAAGCTCTGGGAAATTCCTAGGTTACCTAGTTCACGAAAGAGGCATCGAAGCAAATCTAGAGAAGATACGTGCTATCACGGAAATGAAGCCCCCAAGAAATATTACCCAAGTGCAAAGCCTAGTAGGGAAAATTGTGGCCCTCAACAGGTTCATATCAAGGTCGGCGGATAAAAGTCTGCCATTCTTTCAAACTTTAAGAAAAGCTAAGACATTCGAATGGACCGAGGCTTGCGACCATGCATTCGATCAACTGAAAGAATACTTGACCTCACCACCACTACTCGCCAAACCCACAGAAGCTCAGCCTCTTTATATATACATCGCTATTTCCGAGGCGGCCATAAGCTCGGTAATGGTAAAAATTGAGGGCTCGGAACACAAGCCAGTCTATTATTTGAGTAAATTACTGCAAGGGACTGAAAATAATTATTTGGTGATTGAAAAATTTGCCTTGGCTTTGGTGACATCAGCACGAAGATTACGACCCTATTTCCAAACGTATAAAATCATCGTTCTTACCAATCAACCTTTAAGGCAAATTTTATCAAAACCTGAAGCCTCGGGAAGATTGATCAAATGGGCGGTAGAACTGGGACAATACGAGATCGAATATCAACCACGAACAACAATCAAAGCTCAAGTACTTGCTGACTTCCTCCTAGAAATTCCGAGTCTGTCGGAGACAAGCCGAGAAGAGACATCTACAAGTGATAATAACATTTTGATCGTTAATGATCTAGCATGGCTTATGCACGTCGATGGTGCATCAAGCAGAGATGGTGGGGGTGCAGGAATTAATTTCCAAGGACCAAATGGTGAAGATATGAATTATGCCATCACTTTAGATTTTATGGTAACTAACAACGAAGTAGAGTATGAGGCTCTGATTGCAGGAATGGAAATGGCTATACAAGCCAACATAAAGGCTTTAAATGTCTTAACAGATTCCGAGCTAATTCAGAGACATATAAATGGGATGTATGAGGCCAAATAATACAACATGATAAAATATTTGGAAAAAGTAAAAGAGTTGACTGAGAAATTTAATAAATTTGGAATTCAGAACATCCCTCGAGAAGAAAATCGTTGGGCTGATCAACTGTCAAGATTTACGGGGACAAGGGATGGTAAGTCTAAAAGGGTAATCACCTGGTTAATCTCAAAAACACCATCGATCGATCTCGACACTGTTCCTGTTACCGAAATAATGGACATCGACTTAGCCGCAGATAGTTGGATGACCCCTTTAATCAACTATTTGAAAGAAGGGTCGCTCCCTAGCAATAAGAATGAAGCTAGGAGGATTAGATATCGAGCACCAAGATATGCCATTGAAAAGGGAAAACTTTACAGACGATCCGTCTCTAAAATTCTACTAAAATGCATTCCCGAGCACCAGACCCAAAGCATCCTCAACAATATCCACGAAGGAGAAGCAGGAAATCACAGTGGGGCACTCACACTCACACTCAAATGTTTGAGAACGGGGTACTATTGGCCAACAATGTATTCAGATGCGCAGGATTATGTAAAACATTGTCATTACTACCAGGTGCATTCAAATATAATACGTCAACCAGCAGAGACAATGCATCCAATCCCGATCTGTTGGCCTTTTGACCAATGGGGAATTGATATAGTGGGACCATTCCCTATGGCCAGATCGAAAAAGAGTTATGTCCTGGTCGCTGTCGAATATTTCAGCAAATGGATTGAGTGTATAGCACTCGCTCGGATAACACAGTTCCAGATCATAAATTTTCTTTGGAAAAATATAGTCTGTCGTTTCGGAATCCCGAGGGTCTTGATTTCCGACAATGGGACCCAATTTGCTGGGAAACAAGTCCAAGAATGGTGCTCAAAGTTTGGGATACAACAAAACTTTACGTCCGTTGGACATCCTCGAGCAAATGGGCAGAGAAGTAGCAAATCGAGAAATTGTCAAATCACTCGAGAAAAGACTGGATGACGCCAAAGGAAAATGGTTGGACGAGCTTTCCGGCGTCATTTGGGCTAACAGAAGTACAGTAAAAGCCTCTACCGGTGAGACGCCTTTTAGCTTAGTCTATGGATCGGAGGCGGTCATCCCAGTGGAGGCACTAATCCCCAGCCCAAGGATTGAGTTGTTTGATGAAGAATCAAATGATCAACTGAGAAAAGACGACATCGACTTAAGTGAGGCCCTGAGGAAAAGAGCCAATCTTCGTCTACAAGCAGCTAAATCCAGCATGGAAAAGGCATACAATCAAAGAGTAAGAATACGTTCATTCAAGGAAGGTGATCTGGTACTTAAGAAGGTCGAAGTATCAAAACATGTGGAAAAATTACAGCAAAATTGGGAAGGTCCATACGTGGTAACTGCGGTCCGCAAGAAGGGATCGTATAAAATAGCCCATATGGATGGAACTCCACTTCCGCGAACGTGGAATGCAGTAAACCTCAGATTATATTATGGCCGTGGAGCTTAAAATTGGAGATCTAGAAGATCAGTTGGGATTTTACAGAAGTTAGCTTGTTTTTCATTATTTAGATAGTTGGTTTTGTTACTTTTCTTTCGACATCAAGTTTGTCTACAATTATAATAAAAGCTTGTACTTATCTTTCCCATACATCGCACACAAAAAGGCCATTATCGATCTCCAAAGGTTAAAACCTACAAACTTGGTACAAAACCTAAGTAAAATAAAATCTTTGAGTAAAATCGATTGGGTCGGTACAAACTCATCGATCTCTTAAAAGAACGATCTACAAAGGTTAAAACCAACAAATTGGTATAAAACCTAAAGGTAAAATAAAAATCTTTGAGTAAAACCGATTGGGTCGGTACAAACTCATCGATCTCTTAAAGAACGATCTACAAAGGTTAAAACCAACAGATTGGTATAAAACCTAAAGGTAAAATAAAAATCTTTGAGTAAAACCGATTGGGTCGGTACAAACTCATCGATCTCTTAAAGAACGAACTACAAAGGTTAAAACCAACAGATTGGTATAAAACCTAAAGGTAAAATAAAAATCTTTGAGTAAAACCGATTGGGTCGGTACAAACTCATCGATCTCTTAAAAAACGATCTACAAAGGTTAAAACCAACAGATTGGTATAAAACCGAAAGTAAAGTAAAATCTTTGAAAAAAACCGATTGGGTCGGTAAACACTCATCGATCTAATAAAACGATCTCCAACAGTAAAAACCAATAAGTAATAAAAGACCAAATGGGTCGAAAATAGCTTAACATTTAACATCATATGATCAACACATAGGGCAGCAAGTATAAATAATAAGAGGTTTATTTATTACAAGTATTAAAATACATAGGCAAAGTACAAAGATTTCCCTAAATTGATCGATTACAAATTCTATTACATGCTGAAAGGAAGTCCTAATCGAGTATAGCTCCCGTGTCCGGTAGACTTGTAAAAAGCAATCTTACAAGACAGTCTAACCGACCAAGGTTGTCCATGTTTGAAGAAAGGCAGCTTGAATGGTGGGCTTCTGTCTTTGTTTATCTCCACACTTTTCCCAGCATTCTTGCTACCTGCTAAGCCCGGTCGACGAGGACAACCGCCTTTTATGTTCCGATATTACGACCAATACTAGAATTATTACAAATACTAGCCTACTAGCTGCTCCTCGGAATGATTGCTCCTCCAATCCGACGTACTTCTTATCCTTGGAATCTTGTCACTACATTGGTGAAGATTGGCAAATATACTTCACCAGACCTTAACAAAATATCCTCCTTGGTCGGAGGATGTCCAGATGGAAGATTACAAAGTATCCGCCTGAGTCGAGGGATTCCTCATCAGGCTTATACGAAGTAACCTCCTTGGTCGAAGAAAGTACCCTGGCACAGAGGATACCTTCATTTTAATGAACTAACCAGCTTTCCTTTATCACGAATAGATTTGGATTTCCACCATAGTCAGGATACCATAAGTACCACAAGAGATTCTTATATTTTATTAAGAACGACATAATTCTTCTTTTTGTTATACTTCTTGATGTGAAAAGAATTATTTATAGAAGAAGGGATCTGTTATTTAACGGGCAGCATATGAAACTCCCTACACCTACGGTTACGGTACAACTACCTAGGTGACTTTTCCTCTCCCGAGAAAATGGAAAACAGTTATTATGGCATTCAGATCGAAACGACGTATTCTTCTACACAAAAACGAACAAAAAAAAAACATGGAGCTCTATTCACGACAAAAGAAATTTGTTATATTTAGGCATGTTCAAGATATGCACCAGGAATCAATTCAAAGGCTTATTTTTACTTCTCCGAGCTACAGCTGCACTTACGCTCGAGAAGTGGGGGAGTACTGATGGGGGCTATTTTACACCTATAGACTGTGCAGGCTTCAGATCGAGCGAAGTTGTCATCCCGACCTGCTATTCTGTATCTTATCGACCTAATGAGGCTTTTGGACCAATATGGGCCGCGCTGAATATTATCCTACAAGGACTAGGATCCTTTTAAAGCTAGGATTCTTGTATTATAAATAGGGGAATTGTCATTGTATTAAGGGAGATTCGGAATTCCTCCATAATGAATGAAGATAATTGTCTTTGTTTCAATTCTACTTTAAATCTTTTGTTTATTTATTGTTCTTGACCTTGTATTGCACCATCCTGAGTACTTTAACCAAACCCTACATATAAAATTGTTCTTAATAAATTTACTGAGATTAGACCAACTGATTTAGCCTGATTTCGTCTTAAGGTTAAACTCAGTAAATTATTAAAAGAACAACTTTATATATTAGGGGTTTGATTAAAGTACTCAGGATGGTGCAATTCAAGAACAATATAAAATCGTATAATCACGTAAGAATAAGTATGCGAGAGGAGAAATAGTTGTAGTATTATTGATAGGTTAAATTCTGGATCCGTGATACAATATAAAACTCAGTATTTATAATAATAATCTCATCTAGGTCTTCCTTCTCCTTAGAGAGCTTTTCATTAGCCGCTCGAAGATTCTCAGCTTCATTCATTAACAATCGATGAGCAGCAGCAATTGTGTTTAGCCGTTCAAGGGAATCTAGTTGAGAAAAATAAGCCTCATCATTTTGTATCTCGAGCTGAACAACCTCATGCTTTGCCTATTATGGAAAAATAAGAATGAAAATTTTAAGAGTTAAAGGATAAGAAATTTATATTAAAATAAAAAGTCCATTAACCTGCTCCAAACGCTTGAAGTTAGATTGAACAAGCCGCAAAGAAGAGTGGTCCTTCAGTTTATCAAGCTCCTTGGGAAGAATTGTACCCATTCCCAAATTCTAAGATATCCCGTCAGGCTCAATGGTTGCAGGAACGCATGCATCTGTGGAGGGCCTCCAGATCGATTCATCTCAAAATCGGTTATTTCTTCGACCTGCTCTCTTAAAGAACGGCCGTCTAAAAGAGAAGGATCATCCATGGGATTTTTGAAACTAGATTTGTTGGGACCAGACCCGGTTTTAGTCATTTCTTGAGGAATAACAGAAAGAGAGAGAACTTGAGTATTTTGAGAGTTGGAAGCGACAACATTAGAGGTCAGAGGGGCAAAAAGAGACTCGGGAATATCTTCCACTGGTCCGCCCATTTGCAAATTTGGCTCGACCTCAGGATTAGGAGGAATGGTAACGATCTGCTGAGAGTCTTCTCGACCAGAGATTTGATTTATTGTGGCATCTTGTACAGAATGAGGAGGGTCATCTCTTGTTTGATCGACGGGAGAAGGAGAATTAACCTGAGACTCCTCGTTCTGGTAAGCTTCCAGGATGTTCGGATCGACCAAAGGACTATTGATCGAAACCCGAGAAGGACCCGTAGAAAAATCCAAAAATTTCCTTCGCCTGAGAAGGAGTATTCACCTCTGATCGGGGAATTTCACCCGGAGAGGTCGACACCTGCCCGAACTGAGACACAGATTTCCGAGGAGGAGCTCCTCCCTCGGAAGTTGGTTGGTGCGAACTTTCAGTTCGAATTTTCTTTTTTGGTGTTTCTCGTCGGGGTGGGCCCCGTAAAGATCGCTTTGTAGCCCCAGAAAATAGATTAGAACTCATGATCGAAAAATCCGAGAATTTTGTGATTATTGAACTCTAGCTCCGATCTATAACAGAGAAATTTTAAAATTGCAAGTGGGGATGCGCGGTAAAACTTCAAAGATTTTACCTTTATATATAGTAAAGGAAATGAAAGTTATGTCCCTAGTCTTTGGCGCGCGCAGTAAAATTTCAAATATATGTCAGAATAGATTGTTAATTGCGTACTACGATCATCAAAATGACAAAGAATATTTCGACGGAGACAAATCTAACGCTGAAAATTATATATACCAAATAAGGGATTTTTTATTGACTACATTTACAAGTATTGCAAGTTCTACTGGATAAAATGACAAAAAATTACAAGGGTTGAAGAAGAAACAGATGAGATCCTAGTCTTAAAAATGGCCTAAAGTGGGGAATTGACTTCTTCCGAGGACGACCCTTCAATATCTTCATCTTCTCCTTCATCTGCTCGATCTCCTTTAACGTCCCCTGCTAACTCCAAGTCAGGTGCAGGCACATGCAATGGGTTTCCAAACTCAGCCACTAAATGGGCTAAAGGATGATTGTTGTACTCGACGGAAGGCAAGGAATCAGGAGGGTACTCTTGGAGTTTTTGATCCTTTCCAATCTCCATAACCTCGCGGTATTCATCTCGCTTATCAGGAATCTGCCCAGACTCGATCAGTTGATCGACCCCCTTGTAAAACGAGCTCAACAGCAGACCTCCTATTTTCTGATGAATTATGGCCGTATGAACTGGAGAATCAAGAAACTCCCTGACAACGGACTCGACGTCAGGAGATTGATGTTCATCTATAGCCTTATCCAAATTGGAATCATTTTCCTTGGCCGTAAGTTGAGATCGGAGTGAGAGTATCTCCGACTCCAGTTTGCTAATCGAGGTGGCGTATGAAACACGTTGCTCATCCATTTCTTGATTCAGTCGATCAACCTGCGCTTGATATCGACTAGCATCCATCATCGTGCCGATAATATGAGGATTATCAGTCTTCATGTTTGGATTGGCGCTAGGAGCAGGCTGAGTTTCAGCAGATGTACGAGAATTGTCGACCTGAGCAAGTTGATCTTCAAGTTCCTTGATTCTGGCGGTTAGAATATTGGTGGTTTCTTCAACAAACTTGCACTGTTCTCTATGCAATGCCGTATCATACATGGCAGATACCAAGGCATTTCCAGTCTGTGGCAATAAAATGTTGTCTAAATAAGAAATGAAGTAAAGAAATTGAAATTTGTTGAAGAGCGGACAGAATTATAATATATTACCACTTCATGGGCATGAGCGGCTCTTGCCAACTGATCGAGAGGATTTTTCTTAAAAGTCCGCTGCACGTCTTTGACAAAGGTCGAACACAGAAGAAGCCGAATTGACTTATCTATGACATTCTCCTTATCATCGGTCGTCAATGAATCCCTTTCGGAATATCCAGCCGCCCGTTTTCCCTGAAGATGGCTCTCGATCATGTCTACCAAGGAAGCTTTATGGCTCGTATCTCCAACATGAGTAAAGTACTCGCCTTCTTTGTCATAGAACTGCGTTTTTCTTTTAGCATCGGGACCAGTAGGATTCCGTTCTGGCCAAGTCTTACAACCCAGAATACCATATTCATCCCTAAGGAATTTGGGTGGAAAGCCACGTCCTGGGCGAGAGCTCGTCGTAGGTATTTCCGTAGAAGTTTGATCAGTTGGGGGAGGAGCTACTCGAATAGGATCTGCGCTCTCGAACGACTCTTCCTCGATGTCTTCTAGATCCTAGTGTTGATCTCTTCTCCTTTTCCTGGATTGTCTCTGCTCTATCGGGACTTTTCCCGACGATTTCTTCGAATTTGAAAGGACAGTCTTTCCAACTACAGAATAACGGCATTTCTCGACCATGGAAGCTACAATATAAGGTCGATATCATTAATGAATGACGAATTTAGAGATCCTTATTAAGGATAAAATAACTATTAATAAAATCTTACTTAGGGATCGATCGTCCGATGGGATGGGAAAATCCAGGGAGCTTAATCCGGCTTTCCTAAGAAAAATCTCTCCGACCAAGTAAGCTGATTGATATTTATCCGATCTCATCTCCTCGACCACTTCTGAAGAAAAATGGTCATCTGGAGCCATTTCACCAATCACCTTCCGACCACCATACACCCATGATGAGTTATAGCCCCAATCATAAGCGAATTCTTCACTTTTTCCGTTCTCTAGTACCCGAAGGGTCGGAGCCTTAACGAAAAAGAAATTCGACTTCCATTCCGAACTGTTACTTCTAGAATAGCAAATCCAGGTCTTTGGCTAACGTAATAGTAGCCTCTGTTGGAGGAGGTCGATATAGAGAGTCGGAAAAAGTGAAGAAAATTACGAAACGAGGGTTGCAGACCTCTCGCGACCATCAAAACAGAGAAAGCCATTATAAAGGCTATGGCATTCGGTACAAGTTGGGTTAAAGAGACAAAGAAAGTCTCTAGAAGCTGACGAAGGATCGGAGAAAGGGGAAAACGTAGTGCGTGCTCGAAATGAGAAGTGTAAAAAGCTCGACAGTTTGGGGGAGGTGTATTGACTCTCTCCTCGGGGGAAGGAATAATTATTTCAAAATCCGAGGGGAAATAACGACCGTATTCCCTCTTTAAAGCAGGTAAATGCTCCTCCTTCAGTCGAGAAGGAAAAAACTCAATGGGGGCAGAGATTTAAGGTTGAGCAGTTTTGGATTTTTTAGATGCTCTGGCAACCATTTCCTCCTCAGGAACGATCTCAACAACCAGGCTATCGACTCCTTTCTCTTCGTAGTCTCTAACTTACTCGGCCTGCACGCCGTCTCCAACTTCCTCCTCAGAAGAAAGAGTTTTTGGGTTGACGATGATAGGCGGCATTTGTTGTTCTTCGTTCTGGGTGGAAGATTTGGGATTCTGCGAAGTCGAGGCAATTTTTTCTAAGAATGATACGTTCGAAGAAGTAAACAAATCGCAAGTTTATCGACTCAAACTTTTACTGCTAAAAGATCTAAATATCTGGGGTAAAAAGTAAAAAGATCCCGCTTATTTCGACTATATATAGGGATGGTGAAAAGACGGTTCAACCCTTTGCGTCTTTTCAGTTTTCCGCCAGTAAAATCATGAAAAGACTTTACGGATGTCTGACACACGTTACCAAGCTACGCGTCTATACCTGAAAAGTTCAGATGGATATGCACTCTTTTTCCCTTGCTCGGTTTTTATCCCATAAAGGGTTTTTCCGAACTAGGTTTTTAACGAGGCATAATTCATGAACTGTTAAAAGGACTGACGCGACGACTGTATCTACTTCTACGAGCTCCAGCTACGATTACGCTCGAGAAGTGAGGGAGTACTGATGAGGGCTATTTTACACGTATGATGGTATAATGCTTTCCGAGGAAGTTCAGCATCGATCCGACCTGTGAAGACTACGGGATCGACTCGACATGCCCTAATGCATCTGATCGACCTGAGGACCGATCCTGAAGATTTGTTGGGCCGTGCGGTACTCCTAAGCCATGCAGGATTCTTAGGCCTAATAGGACTCCTAGTTACGTTAGGATGAGATTATTATTAAAAATACTAAGTTTTATATTGTATCAAGGATCCAGAATTTAACCTATCAATAATACTACAACTATTTTTCCTCTCGCATACTTATTCTTACGTGATTATACGATTTTATACTGTTCTTGAATTGCACCATCCTGAGTACTTTAACCAAACCCCTAATATATAAAGTTGTTCTTTTAATAATTTACTGAATTTAACCTTAAGACGAAATCAGGCTAAATCGAAGGGTAACCGAGTAGTGGACCAAGTGATGAGGAACTTTAAATTATATTAATTCTGAAAATGTTGAAATGCACTTTTATTTCTTTTTTCTATAAATTTTCATATATGCATGATTTCTTATCATTTATAAGGATTGAAGCCTATTTTATTGTAGGTTGCAAATTGAAGGTAAAATTAGAGTTTAGGGAGGAAATTGCAATTTTTACAACAAGACAACCATTTTCCTAAAATTTATAAAGATTGAAGCCAAACTCAAAATTGACAATCACCCGAATTTGTGCAAATCGGTTGGAAACCGAATCTAATTTCTACATGATTAAGTGATTGTGGTTAGTTATGAGACTTTCTTCCTTCAATTTAATGATTCGCCAAATCCATAATCATACTATAGATTTAAGAATTGAAGCCAAACTCAAAATTGACAATCACTCGAATTTGGGCAAATCGGTTTGAAATCGAAACTATATTCTACATGATTAAGTGATTATGGTTAATTATGTAACTTATTCCTTCAATTTGGGGATTTTCCAAATCCATAATCATCCTATAGATTTTAGAATTTATCCAAACATGGAAGTAAATTAATTAGTACGTTAAGATGATACTTTTCTTTAATTAATATTACATGATTAAATATAACAAATTTTGTGAATATGTCTCCATTGGAAATATCTTTAATTATTAGGTTTGGTGTATTAATTTAAATAGATTGTAAGTGACCAATTAAATATAAATTAAATTTTATCTACACAAACATGTATAAATTAATTTTTATTTGTCCTTGTAGATAATCCCCACATTAATAAATATTAAGCCAAATCCAAAATCATACTATAGATTTAAGAATCTAGTATATGTTTATAGGTATTTGTCAAATATTGACAACAAAGATTCATTAATGCAGTGGATGGAGCTGTATTGTCTCAATCTTCAGACTCAGGATCGAGTACTAAGTGCATCATTTTTATTTCTTTTATCTACTTCACTTTCTTTGTTGTAGTTTTAAGTTATTGTTCTTTCTTTCTTTTGGTTTTAAGCTATTTTTCTTCCTTTTTTGCAGATTATTATTATATGGATTAACATATAAACATTAATATGGACATATGTACTAACATATAAATTTATATGTTTAAAACTAATTGTATCAATGTAAATTTTTTTATGTTAATAATTTATTAGTGTCCTAGTTATAATCATCATATTTTATGATATTTGATTTCATAAATGAACCGAAGAACATCTAAAAAAAAATTTAATATTAATTTTGGTATTTTTTTAGCATTATCTTTTTTACATAACTGAATTTATATTGTAAAATATTTTTGTGTATTAAGATTACTCAATATCTTCAACCATTTATTAATAGACAAGGTTATGTGTATTAATTTAAATAGATTGTAAGTGATCAATTAAATTTTATCTAAAAAAACATGTAGAAATTAATGTTATTCGACCTAGTACATAATCCCCACATTAAAATAACCATATCATAATAATATGATAATCCCCACATTAATAAATATTAAGTCAACATCAATTTATATATAGCAATAAATATAACCATAATAGGAAGAAATCTTAAAGACTTGGAATCTTCTCTATAATTTAGGCACAGTAAACGATGACATATCTCCTCCACTTCCACAAGAAACCCTTTAGTCTTCCACGCTTCCTCATGCAAAAAGAAAAAAATCTACTCAATTGCTCTGCTATGATATACAAATAAAATTCTCAGAGTGTGTTTTACACCACCACAATATATTTCAACCACACATGTTCATTCTTGAAACCTAGAAGAGAGAGAAGATTCGAGAAACTAGCGGAAAAATCCTAAACTCCCACAGTTTTTTCCCCTTTATCTCTAAATCAAACAGAAGGTAGTAGATATATTGTGAGAGAAAGAAGATTCAACAAGGAAGAAGCTTAGCCCCAAAGTTCCACAAGTTTTTCCCGAATCTAATGTGAAGATTTACTTACAAAATTTCAAGGTAATTATTATTTCCTTTCAAATCTCTTATATTTTGTGAATATTTTTAAGTGATTACATCGAATTATTCTTGAATGAATTTTTATGTTTATTTGTTTGGTGATTGTTGGTCCCAAAAGTGGTTAGATGAGGTCTAGAGGGGGGAGGGGGGGTGAATAGACCTCTAAAATTTTACAAACTTTTCTCTAACTTTTCTCTCAGCAGAGTAAGCTGATCTTACTTGTGAGACTACTATGCTGATTTAGCACCCAGCAGATTCAACAAAGTCGACCATTCGTCTGATTTCACTTATCTGATTCAGATATACTCAGAGTTTCAAAACTTGTATGCAGCGGATTTTATCAAGTATGTTTTTCAAACAAGTTTCTCTTCAAAGTTTTATCCCAGTTTTATAAATTCCTCTTTTAAAAGCTTTGTTTTATAGTGGTTATATAGACACAAAGTCTTTTAGTCCACTCTTCTAAATCACGAAGATTTAGGTTCCACTAGAAACATAAAGTAACTAGTACTTGAGCTTTTACAACAAATGATAAGCCTCAAGTAGAACACTCAGCTTTCAGGTAGATCACTTAGAAAAACCTATTCTAAAGCACTCAGAAACTAGAACACTTATGCTTTACAACAAATGATAAGCCATAAGTAAGAACTATATGTTCACTCTTCAGAAAATCACAAAGATTAACCTTGCTCACTCAATATAGGAAATCACTCAAAAGACCTATATTATGAAGTTATATCACTCACAAAGATGGATATAAATTTCTCACACTTTACAGTTGAATGTCACTCAGACAGACAATGGTTTGATCTTTGTTCTTCAACAAAAAGCTTCGTCAACAGATGACTTCGCTTGTGATCAGACGACTCAACTGATGGATCTTGCTCTAAGGATATGATCTTGAATTGTGCAAGTCTTTTTTTTTAATCTTCAGTCCAGGGTCTATTTATACTCTCGATTTGAAATTATGCCCGTTGAAGATAGGCGAAATTACATTTTAATCCTAAGCAACAATCTTCTTTCTGACGGCAGCTTTTGCAGACTTTTCACTGTACACTCTGCTGTACGGATATCTACTTTATGTCAAGTAGTATTTAGTGCACTCAGCTTGTTACCGTTGATGAGCTTACTGATCGACTTCACTTCACTGATGGGATTACTTTGTTGATGGCTGATTCAAGAATGAACACATCTATCTTGACTCGGCTGATGATAACCAATCTGATCTTCACTGATCTGATATCCCACATAGCTGATTTGGTCACGTAGCTTCCACACCGTGAGAGAGGTTTCACTAAACTTTTCAGTTCTTAGTTGATGACTTCCTTTTCACCTTTTACTCTTTTTGACCTTTTTGTCATCTTCAAAACCTTCTCCAATACTAACCAACAATTTCCCCCTTTTTGATGATGACAAAACCTTCAACTAAGAACATCTTCCAAGTCTTTAGTTTTAGTCTTCATACTCTGAGATGGATACTATTTGATCTGATACAACTTTCAAAAACCGATATGGTTACTTTTCCTTTTTGATTTTCTTCCGTTAAAGGGTTCTTCGTTGCATCTCTTTCTTTCCCCTTTTTTGTCATCAACACCAATACTTAGTTGCATCTATTTCCTCTCCCTTTTTCCTTTATAAAATTTCCAACTCAGTATGCTGAAGACAAATAGGTGAGTACTTAGTTGTTCGAGGTAGTCTTCTATGCTTTTTATCACTCCAGCTAGAATAACTATTCCCCCTCACTTCAAGAACTAATACCACTTGTGGTCTGATTCCACTTGTAGTCTGATACTACTTGTAAGAGTGTATATTCTTGAATGTCACTTGGCTGTTGAGTTTCAGTCGGCTGATGAGAAGCAGTCTTCTGATGAACTTAATTTAACTTATTGAGAACTTCATTGTTTGTCCCAAGTGGTCAGATGAGGTCTAGAAGGGGGGGGGGGGGGGGGAATAGACCTCTTTAAAATTTTATCTTTTAAAAACTTCTAACTTTTCTGTCAGCAGACTAAGCTGATCAGTAATCGTAAGTTGACTATGATGATCTCGCACAAAGCTTTGAACAGCAGAGTTGACCACTCTTCTGATTTCACTCAGCTGATTTTATCAAAACCTGAGTTTTAAAATAACTAACTTGCAGCGGATTTGTCAAGTGCTTTTCACAAGTAGTTTTCTTTAACTTTGAAATAGTTTTATCCCCAGTTTTAACAAACTCCTTTTAGAACTTTTCCAACAGTTAACCTTTAAGTGTTTTAAATATGCTCTTTCAAATATGCAGAAAATTATGCAAGTAAAAACACAAAGGATTTTTATAGTGGTTATATGGATATAAATCCTTTAGTCCACTCTTCCAAGTCACTTAGATCTTGGGTTATACTATAGTCACAAAGATTACAGTACACTCTGCTTGCGCCTATCAACAAATGAAACGGCCACAAGTGCGTAATAGGAAATCACAAAGAAACTCCTATCCTCTGAAGTAATATCACTCACTAAGATGGATATCTACTTCTCACAACACTATTCTAACAAAATCACTCAGATTTATAAGTATTTTCTGTTTTCTCTCTATTCTGCTTCGTCAACAAATGACTCGGCTGATGAGTGTTCTGTTCTTGAGTTTGAGACTTACAAGAATTCTGCTTCAGATTTTTGCTCTCAAAATGTGTTGTCTCTTCTTCTTCAACTCACGAACTGAACTATTTATACTTGAGATATGAAAATCTGCCCGTTGAGAGATCGACAGGTGTCCAAATCATCGAGTACTGGTCCTTCTGCATAAACGGCTACCTGCGACTGAGCACTGTACACTCTGTTGTACTTTCTGTCAGATCGCATTTAATGCACCAAGCTGATACGAGGTTTCTCTTCAATCATTTGTCATAAATACCCTTCCTCTTCAGCATTTATTACTCCAAGTGCATTTATTACCGTTGCACTTAGCTTCCGATCCACTTCCACTCTGCTGATCGAAATCACTCATCTGATGTATACTCGGCTGATCCCAAACTTGAACTAATCTTATTTGAGTCTGCTGATAGTTCACCAGTCTGATTCCTTCTTCAGCAACAGATCTGTAGTCTTCTGGACCATATTTGACTAGTCTGAAATACTTCTTCCTTGGTCAAATATCTTCTAAGGTTTGTACTAAGTTTCCACTTAGCTGATGACTTTGGAAATCATCAAAACCTCCCTTCACTTTATACCTTCCATCTTCATCTTCATCCAACAATTACCCCCTTTTTGATGATGACAAAACTTCAGCTAAGTACCTGTACCTAAAGCTAAAGTTTAAGTCCTCAAAAATTTCTGAGATAGAAATAATTTGTTGGAAACTTGAACTTTTATAGATTATATCAACTGATTACAAGTTACAAGTTCATCAGATGAGACAATCAGAAAGTAAAATTTTACAAGTTTTACAAAAAGATTTCAAGAGACCTAGTTTAATAACTTAGTCCAGTCCTTCTTCTCTTCTTGTGTTTCTCCTTCTTCTTCTTCTTCAAGGTCTTCATCTTCGGAACTAGAGAGATCTTGTTCAAGCATTTCAAATCTTTTTCTGAGATCCTCTATTCTCTTGTATTTGACGAATGGATCTAACTGTTCAGCAGCTGAGTCCTTGGAAGCAGCAATTTCCTTATCAGATTTTACTGGTTCTTTGGGCTCTTCATCAGCATCGTTCTCTGCCTCAGTTACTTCATCATCTGGTCTGCTTGTATTTTCATCAGCATCCTTTTCAGCAGACTCAATCTTTTCAGTAACGTCAGCTGATAGATTAGCATCAGCACCCTTCTTCTTCGTTGTAGAACTTCCATCTTCCCCCTTTTTGTCATCATCAGCAGGGTAGACGGGTTCTTCAGGCAGAACTGGGGTGATGTTAATAGCGTCACAAATCAATCTGATGTTTTTATCCACCGCCAGAAGATGATTCTCCCTTTTCAATTGCTGCAATGTATCATAAGATTCAATCTTCTAATGTAAGATCCACTTGATCACAGAGTTGAATCTGAGAACTCAGAATCAGATCAGTTGAGGTAGTGAATGCTTTCAATATGCTCTCAGCTTTCTCCTCGTGAGCCTCCATTGCATTTGCAACAACTTCAGTTATGTCCCTCCAACCAGCTGTGTTATTCTTGACCCTTGCACCAAATGTTTCCACATCTAGTATGATAGCTTGTATGATGCAGGCCGAAACCCGCAACGTAAAGGAAATGAAATGATAGATGACCGGGAATCACTCAACCGGCGGTAGCGGACTCACTCGACGCTACTAATCGCGGAATCACTCGACGCGACCAAGTCACTCACTTGTAAAAGAGGAATCACTCACTCTTAATGCAAGAATACTTGCAAACAAATATTTTTATAACTTAAACTCTTCTATTTTTATTTATTCATTTGGAGGGGGTTTATATAGGAGATTTGGAACATCCCTCCAAAACATAGGAACTAGTACTTTATATAACCTTACATTTTCCTAACCTAGAAAACATATAAATTGACTATTGACTCATAAAAATCATAAACATGATCTTAATATCTGATAACAATATTAATATTTCGAAATTAGACTAAGAATCCAATTAAAAACATCTTAGAACACCAAACAACACAAGAAGTGTTGTTCCCGAGTGTAGTTTGGCAGCATCTAGTAAAACGATCATAACTCTCTCCATAGATCTTCGTTTCGTAAACCGCTTATTGTTCTGAAAACTAGACTTCTTTGGCTTTCCAACCATATATCATACACCTCATAATTCATTGTGAATCAGAAAATATTATCGTTCAAAGTGACCCTATGTGCTGGAATTGATTTTGAAATTGCTCCTGCATCATTGTACTTCACTTTTGATACTTGCTATTTCGTCCACTATCAGAGGGCTAGGATCAGCAGGCTTGGGAACTCGTTCAGCAGCAGCAGCAGACAATATAGTTGAGGCCACTTCCTCAAATTTCTTTAACTGCTCTCTGTGTCTATCTTCCATTTCCTTCATTGAGTTTGCAATCAACTGTTGGATGGACTCCAGAATAGTTGGTTGCATGCTTGCTGAAGTGGATGGAATGACTGTGCTTGCTGGAACAATCTCAGGAGTTTTCTCAGACTCCTTTGGCTCATCAGTCAGAGTAGTCTGCTGTTGGGGCAACTGCTCTGATGATGTTGAGATTTTGTTATCAGTCTTCTTTTGGACCGTACTGGCTCATTTACCTCTGTAATAACATCAACACCATTATCAGCAACAACAATTTTATGATTAAATATAATAGCAGGTACAAATGGTGATGTTGTTTGTTCAGGTAGATCTTCATAAGTTTTGATAGCCGGTCCGAAGACAATCTGTTGTAAGCTTGGCAGGGGTGTCAGAGAACTTGGTTGACCCTTCTGGTATCTGGTCCTCTTAGCCCACATTTCCAGAGTTACTGAAAGTGCCAGCTTTGCTGCTCTCTCCTTCAAATTTTCATTCTTTGCTGGAGTTTCAGGAACAGAATTTTGTAGCTTCTTGGCCTCAGATTTTGCCAACTTCCTTAGCCTATAGTGGACCATATCCAGGAAGTGATCTGAATCCAATGCTTGCCTTAAGCATCCAGTTTCCAGAAACTGTAGAACCCATCTTTCCTCAGCAGCAAACTCTTTCCACTGTATTATTTGCTCCTTGGTCTTTGTCAGACGATATTCTCTCCATCTGTTATATCTTATCTTTTCAGTAACAAAGAGACTCTGACGGACCAAAATGTCGTTATACCTCTCAAGATCTGCCACAAACTGTTTGAATATCTCTGGATCATTCTGAACTATTTCCAGAGCATATTTCAGTTCAGATCTTTTCTTCTTTGGCAGCTTGGGTGTGGGCATAACAGCCTTTGGCTTCTTCTTATCTCCAATTGTGATTCCACCACTGTACCTTGGACCATGGGCATCCTTGGTACTGGCTTCTAAAGCTTGAGCCAAATCCTGAGCTTCCTTAGCAGCTATCTCAGCAGCAGACATATTTTTAGCCTGGGCTTCAAGCTCCCTAAGTTTAAGAGCGTTTTGGTGCTCTTTCATTTTCTTTTCATCTTCCTCTCTTTTTTTCTGTTCAGCAGCAGTAACTACTTTAATCTTTGCCTTACCAGTTCTCTACCTCCTGGCGGCAGGGGATTCCACTACTTGCAGTGGGGCAGCAGCTATTGGTGCAGGATGAATGAGTGGGACATTCTCCTCTTCTGTTAGATTAGTCGGCTGTTCAGTATCAGCAGACTTGTTGAGAGATTGATCCTCTG
>JAYDYQ010000404.1:0-18839 GCA_034814905.1 Penstemon davidsonii | reverse complement strand
ATCCCCCCTCCCCCGGAATTTATTTACTTTTTTCTTCTTCTCCAATGTTTGGGAAAACACTATTTAATTAATTGTCAAACTTAACAGGTGGAACTAGTCCGAAGCAAAGTAAACAAATTTGACAGTTTACAAATTGGATTAATCAAAGTAAAGTAATATTTCAGAGATATTTAAGTGATTTTTAACTCATTATAAAGTACGTGAAAGTGCTATCTTAGATGCCCTATTAATTAGTATATTAATTAAATGCAGAATAATGATGCAACTATCAATTTTATGTTCACACGTTTCCAAGTTTTCATTAATTAGCAACTTGTTATATGTCCTTGCTTGGTCATTTTATGTACTCTGTCAACTATTATGTAAATTGAATTATATTTTTGTACAAAAAAGTAAAAAGGAAGAAGGCAGAAAAATTCGAACATTTAGTTAATTCAAACAACACGAAGACTTTGTTGAGACTAAAAGCCAAATGAATTATTCGTGTGTTAACTGTTAAGCACTCAATCCAATCTATTATAAAATAATTTATAGAACAAGAGTACTTTATGTTTTCTTCTGATTTTTTAGATTTTAGAAAATGAAATTCATAACTATACGACAGATCTTTTTCAAGTGTATGTCCGTTGCTAGGGCTCTTAAGAGGTTGTATTTGTTGGATCAAACCTGGCCTATATCCGATTTCATTATATTGGGTTAGATCCAATTTTATCAGGTTTGTTCGGATTTTGTTAAATCTCAAATCTTTTTCAAATATATTTTCCAATTTCAAAATTTTCAAGGTCATTGTCAATTAAGACGGACTACCGAAAGTCCTATGACTCAACCCGATGTTATTTGAAGCAAGCCTCATTATTAGGTTTAATTTAAGTTATGAGTCGAGTATAAGTTTAATTAGGCTCAACCCTGAGAAAGTCCAATGCTTGATAATTTCATATATATTATATAATATGAAGATCTATTTGAAGCATATCTAGGAATGAACGTACATTTCTATTTTTATAAATCTAATAAATATTTGAAAGTATTTTACAAATTGATAAGTGTCATTATAACTAGCATTTAAGTTGACTTTTAGTTTATAATGGTACTTAAAATTCCTTATGTCCCAATTTTTTTACTTCGTTAGCTACATTGTAAAGTATAATTTTAAAATCTTTTAAGTAACTTATCAAGTAGATTTTTTATATTTATATTGTTTTAAACATTTTAAATATTACTATAGTATTGTAAAATTATTGTTGAAATAAATTAATTATATTATTTATTATAATTTTTTTTTAAATTGGTCAAGTTGACTGAACTGTACCAATGGAGTAAATTTTTTGGACGTATGGAATATTAATTTTAGGCACTACTAGTATGGTATGTATATATTTATATTTTATATGCGGTTTAATGATGCATAAGTTCTTTCAGAAGAATTTACGTTTTCCTTGCACAATAAAAGCTCTAAGCCCGGAATAATATATGATCCGGACTTGAGTCAAATCAATGAGCTGGTTTGAGCCACCTGTTGGATGAAGATGAAGACTTAGAAGTGAAGGGAGGTGCATTTAATGCGAAGTGACAGAAAGTACATCAGAACTGTACAGTGCACAGTTGCAGAAGCCGTTCTGAAAACAGGGACCAGTACTCGAGGAATTTGAACACCTGTCGATCTCTCAACGGGCAGATTTTCAAACCTCAAGTATAAATAGTTCAAGGTTCAAGAGTTTTAAAGAAAGCGTGAAGCAACACAACTGAGAGAAAATTCAAGATCAAATCTTTCTAAGTCTCAAAACTCAAGAACAGGACACTCATCAGCTTAGTCATATGTTGACGAAAGCAGAAGCGAGAGATAAAAGACATACATATAAATCTGAGTGATTTTGTAAGAGAAGTGTTGTGAGAAGTAGATATCCATCTTAGTGAGTGATATTACTTCAGAGGATAGGTTTTCTTTGTGATTTTCTATTGCGCACTTGTGGCCATTTCATTTGTTGTTTGGCGCAAGCATTGTATATTGTAAACTTTGTGTTTATAGTATAACCCAAGATTTAAGTGACTTGGAAGAGTGGACTAAAGGATTTACATCCATGTAATCACTATAAAAATTGACTGTGTTTAAGTTTGCATTTTTACTTGCATATTTTTCAAAAGCATTTAAACACTTAAAGTTAACTGTTAAAGATTTTAAAAAGGAGTTTGTAAAAACTGGGGATAAAATCTTTTAAGTTAAAGAAACCTACTTGTGAAAAACACTTGATAAATCCGCTGCCAAGTAAGTTATTTAAAACTCTGATTTTCTCAAAATCAGCTAAGTAAAATCAGAAGAGTGGTCAACTCTGTTGTTCAAAGCTTTGTGCGCGATCAGCTTAGTCTACTTACGAATCTTGATTAGGTTAGTCTGCTGACAGAAAAAGTTAGAGAATTTTAAAGGTAAAATTTTTAGAGGTCTATTCACCCCCCCCTCTAGACCTCATATGACCACTTGGGACCAACACCACCCCAAGTTCAACTCATAAAACCCCACTGATATGACTACATAGTTCACGAGTTCAAACTTTCTTCGTAATTTAATGAGCCCCAACATAAAAAAGATCAGATCCTGACACATCCAACCACCTACTTCAAATGATTTAACAGATTACGCTAGAAAACGGTAGTATTGAAGTATTAATTTGTCCAAATTAATCATATTGTGAGGTGAAAATATGTTGATCATGAATAAAATATTAACACATATCTTGTTAGACTAATGGTAAAATATTATTCACTCCGTTTCATATTATTTGTCGTTTTGACAAAAAAAATCTTGTTCCATATCTAGTATTATTTGTTGTTTTAGAATTTCAATGCAAAATTATTTTTTTTTCTGTACTTACCCTTTCATCATAATTTTTACTCCCACCAACAGGTGATTGGTTTAGTGGAAGGGACTAGTCACTACAAAGTAGCGGACTCAGGTTCGAATCCCTGTTGGGAGAGGTACCCACATATGTGCCCAACCCGCCTCGAAAGGGATTAAACCCTTGGGAAACCAAAAAAAAAAAAAAATTTTACTCCCAAACTTTATGAAAAAAACATTTATTTGACATCTACCTCCTATTTTTTCCTCTTTCTCAATTCAACTAGGGTTCCAGTTATTTCAAAACCACAAAATCGAACATCCAAAACATAATCAAATGGGGTTTCAAAGATTTCACCGAAACCACCAAATCATTTTTTTAACAGAGACCCACGAAACCGATGCAAAATCCTTTCAAATAGGGTCTTTGTATATTTTAAAAAACTTAACATTGAAAATGACGCAAACACGTTTTTGACATTTCTAAACCCGTAATGTCTCAATTGATCAACATATTTTTTTCAAAATAATTCAATAGATCGATTGTTTTTCATAATATACAAAGTTACAAACCACATTCAATAATTCTTATGACATACCGAAAACTAAATCTGACGAGTGAAAGTAGATGAAAATAGTGCCTACAGGTTTTAGAAAAGAAAAATTTAGAGGACGCCAAAAATAGTGCTTACATGTTTCACGAGATCAGGTCAAAATCCTTCCAAATGAGTTTTCGTCAGATCCATGAAATTCAACACAAACTTATTCACAAATCTATATCCAAACTCTTGAAACCTATAAACATTGATTCAATCTACCATCTTTTTTTCCCCAAACTCTCTAAAAAATACGTTGATTTGACACTTACCATCTACTTTTTTCCCCACACCCCAACATCCAAAACTAATCCAAGTGGAGTTTCAACTTTTTCCGAAACACAAAACCCAACATCCAAAATCTAACCAAATGAGGTTTCAAAATTTTTACTGAAACCACCCAAATCATTTTTTTTAAACTGAAACATGCGAAACCGGACCAAAACTCGTCCAAATAGACCGAGAATGACGCCAAAATGATGTTAAACAGGAAGTCAACTAAACTTGAAAGACACTTAATAAACAAATATTTTGTTTTTTAGCATATTGAAGCTTATTATCAAATACAAATTATAGCCCAGTTAATGTGGGGAACACCGAACATGGGACACAATTGGTTGAATTGATAGTTCCCAATTATTGAAATCAAAGGGCCGGTTTGTTTGGCGTTTTCCAGAATTTTTTCGTGTTTGGAAAATGCCAAACAAACATGTTTTCTATTTTCCGAAATAAATTTTTCATCCATTAATTTTCTCAAACTACTCTCTCAAAAGTCAAACAAACAACAATTTTCTTATCTCTAAACAAAACCTATACAAACTCTACTTTGATTTGACATAAAGTAACCCATCTCTTACACAATTTATCTCACATAACAAACATGATTTGACATAAAGTCTTACACATCTTACACCTACAACCCAACTCTTTCAAAAAAACCTACACCTACTTTATTTCTCAATCCACTCTCTCAAAACTCAAACAAACAACATTACGCAAATCGAGATTATTTCACAAACCTCCACTCCTCTCCCAAACTACTTTCCCAAACGCCAAACAAACAGGCAACTTTTATTGAATAATAATAAATAAAATTTGAAGAATTACTAAAACTATCCCTAAAGTTAAAGATAATTACACTGACCGATATGTAAATTTAAAAAAAAATCATGACCATTTTTCATATTTAAAAAGTTATATAAACTATCTCAGAAGAGATATTGAATTCATTACGACTACGCCTTACGACGTTAACTACTTGACGGCTCATGCCCATGTTACTTAAAAAAAAATTGGATGTGAAATAATAGATGAAACTGATAACTAAAAGAAAAAAAGAGGACATGGAGAATTGTTATTGAATTACACTAAACCTCAAATTCAGATATCTTTTGAGTAATTTTCCCAATAAAAATACAAAGAGAAAGAGAAAGTAAAAAGGAGTAAAGGTCAAGAAAGTTGAGCTGCGGGGGAGAATAATTTGATGCTTAACATGGGTTGAATTGATTTGACAGATTCCCAAATAAATTAAAAAAAAATTCTTACAATTTGGAATTATTTATGAAAAAGACAAGGAAAAAGGGAATAGGGGTCAAGGGTATTTGTGCTGCGGAGACAAGTTTTGATGCCCTTTGCGTGAACCAAAATGCAATACTAAAATAAAAGGTGTGAAAATGATTTATTTGGTCTTTGGCCCAACAAAATATTAACATTGGTGACTTTCCAAGGCCACAGCAGCCAATGGGTATGGGCCCATTTGGATTATTTGGACCCACTTGCCTACTTATTTACTATTTTCTTAATTTCCTCAAATTTTGGCATATAATATACACTACACCGGTGTTCTTAGACCTCGGAGGTCTTTGATTCTGTAGGCCATACATAAACAAGAACCGTACGTTTTATTTATCTTAAATTGAATATATTGTCATAATATTGCACACAAAATAACAATGATTGATAATCAATGATGTTATAACAATTTTTATATATACACAATCAATGATGAACTCAGGTTTAGCCATCCTTTCACAATAATATTTAAGAATACCCAAAAAAGAGAGGAAAGTTCTATATATACCATTTTTAGAGCAACTCCAACAATGGGAATCAAAGCCAAATATAGTGTCTTATTTATTAAAATGATGTCAAAATCTGCTCCAGCAGAGGCACTATCACTAGACCTAAATTTAAGTCCAACACTTTTTGGCATGTCGAGGCAAGGGGCATTACTTTTTGTCTGGAAATATAAAAACGGCTATTTGTCCTTCCCAATTCTCCCCAACGGCTTATATTTTTCAAATTTTGCAATGGTACAAAAAAATTCAACTATAAAATGTCTACAAAATTCAATTAAAATACACAAGTTCAATAATCACGAGTAAAAGAAAAAAATCAGACAAAGTTAATTTTCGATAAAAAAATCTTATCGATAAAAATCCTTATAAGATATCTAACGTTGAATCACAAGTTGACACGTTGATAAAAAAAAATATGGATGAAAATCATTATCAAATATCTCAACATTGAATCAGACACTGACATATAGATAAAATTATTGTCAGAAATTTTATCTAAAAAATTTAACGCAAGGTACGATTATTTAAAATTTTTTAATTTAAATTTAATTTTCTTCACTTTTAAGTATGCTTTAATTTAATTTGAATTTAACCTTATTTAGATAAATTAAATTTAAATTAATTTAAAATGATGCTCCATTGTTTATGCTTATTGCTGGAGTAAAAAACTTTTATATAGGTATCAAAACACTGTATCAGATCTGATGTAATTAGAGTGTCTGATGTTGTTTGATGTTGTTTTTTAATGATGTATCATTTTAATACCTATATAAAAGTTTTTTACTCATCATTTTACAACTTTTCATATAATGATTAAATCAAGATGCAATAGAGTTAATAGTATTTTATTAAAATAGTATGATGATTAAATCAAGATGCAATAGAGTTAATATTATTCATTTACATATCAAACACTAATCTTAGATGGTTAATAGTTTTTTTTTTTATTGAAATGTCAAACACTAATCTTATATTCTTAATAGTCTTTTATTAGCATTTATTGGCCTATTGGGATTCAGCCTCTCTTGTTTTATCAAATGGAATGAAAAATAAGTCTTGTCATTATTATGTCTTCTACTTCTTGAGTGTGTCATTATTCTTGAGATGGTTATGTATTGTACATTTTATAGTGTTAGAAATATGGAGAGATACTTCAAGGCTACACCTACACCTCACGATGAGTCTTCAAGTAACGTTCACATTCAAAGTGACCCGCATATATGAGCTTCCAAACTTTCATATTGAAACGAACTTGTCCGAGCTTCCGATTGATCCCGGTCTATGAGTATATGATTCTAACATTCGAGAGATAGTTCATAGAGCATACTTGCTCAAATGTTTATTTTGTCAAACTCCACCTCCCCATTTTTGTATTGCGTCATATATTTTCTCGTGAATAATATAAACTTTAAGTTTAACTGTTTGACAGATTTTTTTTTGTATAAATTTAGCCCCCCGGACCAAAAATCATGGATCCGCCCCTGGCCCTTCATGTACCTATTATTACTCAACGTCTTCCTCTATTCTTCATTTTTGAATTTGGCAATATCTCCTAATATAGTATTTTGAATGCATATAGAAGGCATTCTGTATTGGAGTTTTTTTTCTACTTCGTGCAATGAGCATTTCATAATTGTGATAATTGGCACATTCTATGTACTTCGTATAGCCCATTGCACAATTTTTTTGGTTCTTCATCATTTAGAAAATTTAATTTTGTATAACATCTTTACATTACACATTTGTCATCAAAATAAATTTGGTCACGCGTGCAAGGACCGCTAGTCTACTATAATAAGAAAGTGGCGATCCACATTGCTACTCTCCGCTCTACCAAGGAAACTCTATAAGATACAAATCTTAGAACTCGCCTAGCAGGAAGGAAAATAATCTCTTTAATCAGACAGAGTTTCTCTTGAACATATCTATGGAAAAATAAGATTTTATAAAATAACAAAAGGAGAAAGATAAAAACCTTTTTTTCTTCAAAATGAGTCGATGCTTCTTAAATCAATAATTTAAAATAAAACAAAATAGAGACCAACTATACATTAATAAGAAAAACACTGAAAAAAAATAAGGCCCATTCCATATTAAGGTCTATAATTTAATAATGGAACATAGACACTACTACCCATTGCAACAAGTTTTGTCAACCAAAAACAACATACTAAAACATCAAATTTTTGGAACCGAGTCAGTACAAATAAAATCTTTCAGAATAGCTTTCTCTTCATTGATTCCATGCTTCTCTTTCCTTCCCGCCTGTACGTTCAAGTATACTGAAAATATATCAATAAACCAAACTTAGACACTTCAAAGTTATTTCTTTTCCATTATCTGCCAAAATATATAAATAGACTACATGAAGTTCTAATGGGCAAGCAATAAATATCCAATAATTTAAACCATTTCTAATTAACCTAAAAATGAAGGGGACTTGGAGGATAAGATAAAAATTATAATGCATAAATAAATTGTTAAAATATTTGGCTAAAGAGTAATAAAGATGAGGAAACTCATACGAAAAAAGAAAAGGGACACATTTTAGGCTGTCACAGTGGGAATACATAATTTCTGAAATGTTACTGCTATTCAAATTTGAACTTGCAATTTAGAGCAAAAACCCTGCGATGAGGACTTTTTATGCACCCATGTCTGGTAAATAATTCAAAACTCTAATGTTGTTTGATGTTGTTTTTTAATGATGTCTGCTGGAGATATTCTAACAATAGCATCATGATAGATAATAGTATTTGATACTATTTAATAGTGTATCGAATAAAAAAGATTACATTGTCTTTTTAATTTTAAAAAAAAATAGTTTGTAATAAACTGTAATTATTTATATATTATTTAAAAGGGATAAAATTAATTGTATACGTCGTGTATTAAATAAGATGAAAGATTAATTATAAGAGTTCTTTGTTTGTTCAATTCTTATTTATGTACTATATAGGTCACAAAATCTCGTCGCACTTGATATCCTTCATCATAAACTAATTTTTTTCCCTATCACATTACTAGAAGACACAATGGAATAAATAAGTCAAGCTAGTTGTGTAAACATTATTGACCTACCTTCATAAAAACAACCAACAAATAAAAAAAGAAAGAAACCAAAAACTCTGTTTAGCTCAGAAAATAAACTCCGCGGTATATATACATGGCAAGTGTTACATTTCCCCTTAAAAAACAAAAAAAGAGCACCAATAACAAATTCCCGAAAAAAAAAAAAGAATTATCACTTATTATGACAAAAGTACAAGGAAGAGAACTTAATTACATTATACTCCTTATTTACAAATACTAAGAAATTATGAATTCTCTCCTCAATTATTATTACCATATTTTTTCTTCTAAAACACCAATAAAGTTTCCTTCAAATCATATCCCATTTTCTCCAAATTCGGGTTTACCGCAAACTGCAACATCGGCGGTGGCCCACAAGCCAAGGCCAAAGTATCCCCCGACGACGTCGGAATATGCTCCCTCAAGACACTCTCAGTAACAAATCCAACACTAAATTTCCAATCTTCCTTCACACTCTCCTGCACCACATACCAAACTTTGACCCGATTCGGATACGTCTCCGCCCACCCATCAAGCTCATCTCTCAACAAAATGTCATCCTCCGTGCGATTCGCATACACGACATACATCTCGGTTTCATCTTCCGGATCCTTCAAAATCGCTTGCATCACCTGATAAATCGGCGTGATACCCGACCCGCCCGCAATCATGGCAAGTTTCTTAGCAAACTTGGGCTTGCCGTGAACAGTGAAATGTCCTTTTCCCTTGTACTCAATGTGGCCCAGTGGGCCTTTGACGTCGACATATGAGCCCAATTCCATGGAGTCCAAATGCTGAGTCATCAAACCACCGTTAGGGAATCTCGGGTGGACCCCTTTGAAGTAAATCTTCACCACAAGCTCAAAATATCCAACGGTGTCAACGCTGCTTGAAGGAGTGTACGCGCGCATACAAAGCTTTTCATCAATGGTTGCACAGATGAAAATGTGTTTTCCCACGGGTAATCCCAACACCATATCCTCATTGGGTAGAGCGTAACGGAACAATCTTACATCCGGTGAGAGTGAAGTTTTCGCGATAAGTTTGCAGGGGACTTTTTCTCGTGGTACGAGGGCGACGTTTCTTATTGTTGTCGGCGATATTTCCTTGATTGGGGTGAGAGGGAGGTTACTGGAAGCTGGGCCGTGCATTGAGTTGTTGGGCGAGGACTCGGCGGAGGCATAAGCAGTGGTGATCAACTCACCGATTCGGTACTCTTCTAGAAGCTTCTTGGCTTTGTCAGAATGTATGGCGTCGAATTCTTCCGTACAGTCGGTACCCGCGTTGATGAGGATGCTGTCGGCGCCGCCGGGGTGATCTTTGAGGAATCTGGTGCAGTCGTAGACGTGGCCGTGGACTATGATCCATGTGGAATCGGGGGAATTGTGTTTGCGCACTTCGGACATGGATAACATTTTGTAAGAAGTGTTCATGAATGGGGAGGAGACACTCTTCTTTAGGCTATGGTTCTCGTTGGAAGATTTCTCGAGGTGCCGTTCTTTGGCCATCCATCCACCAGATTCGTTTCCAGGTTGAGTTGGGTGCTCGAAGATGATCCCGATTTCGCCCCTGTGGGGTTTGCATACATTGGTTCTCACTCGGAACCAACAGTTGTTCATCATACCCTGAAAAAAATATTTTTTGTTTAGTTCAATTAAATTGTTTTTTTTCAAGTTCAATTAGATCATAGTTTAATTTTATTTTATCATCATTTTCATTATCAGTTACACAAAATCAAATGTCCTGATTTTTACTATAGACAAGTTTATTCTGATAAAAGAAAATTTTGCAAAATAGATATGATCATTAAAACAAAAGATGAGACTAAATGTTCTACATGAGTTGAAAATAATAGTTAAGTCTACTTTATGGTTTTGGGCAATCTTCACCTTTTAAGTTAGCTTTTGAGGTTGAGTTAGACCCAATTCATTTAAGTGGACTTAACTCAATCTATGTTATGAATTCTAATAGACTATAAGTCAACCTGATTGCTATACCTACATCTTGAAATATGACGATTCAACAAATTTATTTATTTTTATATAAAGAATACTTAAAAAAGACCAACAGATTTATCATGGATCCATTTGATGGCAGGGATATTAATTAATATGCTAGCTAGTGGGGGTGTGGCAGAATGATAAATCTGAAATACTGTATAAAGTAGTAAGGCCATCTCCATTGAGGTGGGGGGAGGGGGAATCTATGGGGAGGTGGGTGAAGAAATGAACATTTATGGGGAGAGGGATGGAGGTTGAGGGGTGGCTGGGCGGTGGATCACCCACCGCCTAGGTGTGTGGGGCGGTGGGTGAACCCACCGCCCCACACACCCCATTTTGGGGCTGGGCAACGCGCCCAGCCCCTATTCTTCTTCTTTTTTTTTTTTTTTTTTTTTTTATTTTTTAAATATTAAGGCCCAGCCCATTATTCTTCTTCTTCTTTTTTTTTTTTTTTTATTTATTTAATATTAACATTGTTAAATAAAAAATTATTATTAATTTTATGTACAATGCAATTTTGACTTGGGAAGAGATTGTATTTTTGTAATTAATTTTATTAAGTGAGAGTGGAAAAATATGAGAATTAAAATTTTGTGGAATAAATGGTAATAAAGTTAACATTAATAAAGATATTTTATTACTTGTAATATTATAACTTTTATGTAATAAACTCAACATTAATTTATTTTTTTGTTTGAAATTTAATCACATTGTTAAAGAAATTTTTTTATGAAAATTAAATACATTGAAATTAAATACGACTAGTGGATTAAAAATAGAATATTGGTTACATAATTTAAAATACGATAAATTAAATTAGAAACGACATAACCCTATCAAATATATATTGGAATTATTAAATATTGTAATTTTATTGTATTGTTATTGTAATGTTATTATTAAATGCTTTTTATTATTAATGTCAATGCTAAATTAGTTATTATTAATGCCAATGTTAAATTACTTATTATTAATGCTAATGTTTAATTTACTATTGACTTAATTATTAATTTTTATTTTTATTTTATTATTATTATTATTATTTGTTATTATTATTATCATTTTATTAAGTGAGAGTGGGGAAGTATGAAAATTGGAATTAAATATAATGGGAAGATTGAATCACTGAAGATGACTATAAAAAGAGGAGTCTGAAGGGGAAGGGGGGTCTGAGGGGAATGTGAGTCTGAGGGGAAGGGGAGTCCATACCCACTGGAGATGGCCTAATAGTTATCATGTGATGTTCACATGATCCTATGCTTGGACTAATTAATAGAGTATTCCCATTAGTTGAACTGACGAGAAAGGGGACCTTTTTTTTTTTTATTAAACCGGACCTCTTTTTGCCTAATGTAAATAGAAAGTTGGCACGTGCCAGCACATGGTTGATTAATTAGGAGTAATTATTTCATGTAACATCTAATTAAAATGATACATTCTATTACTGTTTATTAAAATGATAGTATTAAAAATTGTTGCATGTAGACATACCATGAGATTCCAGATTAGCTTTTCGGGCTGTGTGTTAAGGGTCTCATCCCAGGCCCGAACCGCAATTTCTTTGGCGCTGAGCAAGTCAAGAACCTCAACCTCAAGTGACCAAAAGCACCAACACCAATATTTACCGTACTTGTTGGGCTTTTCCGGGTGGTCCAATGCACACACGTGCCAAGTTTCACCCCCATCCATTGTCACTTCCACTCTTATCACTTTCTTACCACCCCCTATTTATTCATTCATTCAAAGAAAATACTTTCATCAATTAAAATGTGACGTGACGATTCAAAAATGAGGAAACTAATGTTAGGTTCATGTATATAGTCACTAAAATGTGTGACGATTCAAAAATGAGGAAACTAATGTTAGGCTCATGTCTATAGTCACTAATTTCAATTTTCAAGTTGATCAAACGGTGGAAAAAATTTCAATTCGAAAACGACGTGTGAACGCATCTAATTTGTTCGGTAGTCATAAATAGATGGCGGTGCAAAACTTGTTCGTTAGTCATAATTAGATGGCGGTGCAAAACTTTCTCGTTAGTCATAATTAGTTGGCGGTGCAAAACTAGGTTCTAACTAATTTTTTTTTCTTTTTTCTTTGTAATTTATAGGTGATTGAAGAATATAAAAATGAAGTTTAAATAGCTAATAATTTAAAGAATTAGTCAAGTGAATTTAGATTTGATAACGTGAATGCAAATACAAATTAAATGTTAAGAAAGTTTTAAATAACTAGACAAATGAAACCTTTGAATGAAAAAGTTAAAATACTACATGTGGTGGTATCCTCAACTTTGGCATTTGAGAGGTGAAAGAATCAAAACTATGGTAATTAAGGAAATAATGAAAATGAAACTTTATGGGCCTGTTTGTTTGGCGTTTGGGAAAGTAGTTTGGGAGAGTAGTGGAGGTTTGTGAAATAATCTCGATTTGCGTAATGTTGTTTGTTTGGGTTTTGAGAGAGTGGTTTGAGAAATAAAGTAGGTGTAAGTTTTTTTGGAAGAGTTGGGTTGTAGGTGGAAGATGAGTAAGACTTTATGTCAAATCATGTTGTTATGTGAGATAAATTGTGTAAGAGATATGTTACTTTATGTCAAATCAAAGTAGAGTTTGAATAGGTTTTGTTTAGAGATAAGAAAATTGTTGTTTGTTTGGCTTTTGAGAGAGTAGTTTGAGAAAATTAATGAATGAAAAATTTATTTCGGAAAATAGAAAACATGTTTGTTTGGCATTTCCCAAACACGAAAAAATTCTGGGAAACGCCAAACAAACATGCCCTATAATTCAGCATTCTTTATGATAGAGTGTTTGACTGGAACTACTATAAATATATCATATATAGGAGCTTTTATGGTCAAATTTAAAAACATTAAAAATTAAATACTCCCAAATAGTTGTCAAATGCCAACCTATTAAGCTGGAACTATATTAATTACTAATCAAAATACTTTTCCTCACTGTTTAAGATTCCCTCTTGCAAATTGCTTAATTAATTATTAGCCAATGAGTGGATCCCCACGCACTTATTAAACTAGTATGATGTGTCCCATTACAAATGACCAATTTAATTTACATGCGAAGCATACGTAACAAAATTGACTGAGTCGGTTTTGAACTACATCCAAATTCGTGACAGTAAAAATAATTTTAAATTTTTTATATTGTTGTTAAATAATCTAGACCTATGCAATTGAATGAGCCATGTGATCGTCGGTTTGATGATAAACACAAAAAAAATTGCTCATTTCTTTTAGTTTGCAGAATTATCCACAATTACTAGGCAAGATGAATTATATAAAATTTGCAATTTGCAGCATGCATCTCAAGAACAAATCCCCCAAGACACTAGGATTTATTAAATGATTAGACCGAGTCCCAAAATCAACTGATTTTGAGTTCGAATCTCACTAATGGTGTATCTTCTTTAGTTATACTAATTAAATAAATTCGAATAATTTTTTATTACTATAATTATTTATGTCGTTTCATTAAAAAATATTGCTAATTTAAATCCCTCACCAGAATATGAGTAACCCTTCAATGTGTAAGGCCTTTGAGTCGTCCACGAGTTGATAGGCAAAATTTCTTCATGACACGGCGTCGTAATGACCGAGTTGATGTTCAATTCGTTGATGATATACTCAGGCTTGTACCACCATGCTGTAAAATAGTACAAGAAAGAATTATCAGATACAATGAACAGTCAATTAATGTAAAAATAACATCAGTAATAATTGTACTAAATGCTATACAGTCAGTGTTCACTGGTGCAACCACTTTTTCTATTTGTATGAACCAATCACATTTCTCCGAAACCATGTAGTTATGATAGACTAGACAATTCACTTCCAACATTAGACATTGTACAATTTCAGACGTTAGGGTATAAGACAAAAAAAAAAAGAAAACTTACTCATTTTCCTTTAAATTATTTAATTGAGTTAGATCAAATCAAGACAAATTAGATACAATTAATAAGATAAAACTTACTAATTGCGGGTTCAAATTGGTTGAGCTAAACTAATTATTAATTTTGATTGATCCAACCTTTAACTAAAAAAAGGAAAAAGAAGACTTGATGGGTTTAAATTGTCTTGGATCGTTGCTCAATTGTCAACTTAATTGAAACATGCTAAACATGCAATAATACAAATAGTTCAAGACGAAAGAGTAGGGGAGTTATTTTATACACCCGTCATAACGTTATTAACACGTAACACAACATATCAATTACATAATGATTTATGAAAATAAAATTCACATCTCATCATGTTCTTCGTTAATGTTAAGTTTTAAAAATTGTTTTGATATGAATAAAAACATATTGTAATTTGGACTATGTATATAATTAGAAATTGTTTTGATATGAGTGAGTTTGAATGGATGATATAATTAGTCGATAGTGTGATTGAGTAGTCTATTATGTCTATTTGCATGCTGGCTAAGTTGTGACATCTTACTCTACAAAACAAAACAAGCAAAAGGATATACTAAAAAAATAGAAAAAAGGTAAGTAAAATATTTTACCTTCAGCATTAACAAGTTCATAATCAACATGTGAAGGCAACACCCTATTATCATTGTAATGATAATAATTGTCAGACTCTTGCGTAGTAACAAAATCTTCTTCAACCATTTCACCATTCTCCTACCCATTAAACTCGGAATAATCATCCGAACTGGAAACCCGTGATCCGGGGTCAACCTCTCACCATCCTGTATATACGCCACCAAAATATCCCTACTCGGATCCATAGCATATTCCTTTCTCAAACTCGTCCCGTACTTGGACCCCCCGCCCCCGGGCAAATCCTCCGCCCCTTCAAAGCAAACATTCAAAGCCCCCTTTCTCTTACTCATTATCCCACATCGCTTCAAAATAGAACGCAAAGGCACCCCCCTCCAAACCGAGGTCGAAACCCCCGCAGCCCCCCAATTAAAACCAACAGTTTTTTTAACCATGTTTTGCTCCTTGCGTCGATTTCCCGCACAAACAAGGGACACAGGGATTTCTCTGAACTCGAACTCGGTTTCGAGTTGGTGCATGGTGAACCGGATCGGTTTTTTTACTAGACCGGTTACCTCGACGGTCCAATCGTCCCACGAGGCTTTCGGGACGGATCCGTGGTTGCGGACGTAGTGGAGTGGGACAGGGGTGATGAATCCGTGGTGCATGAGGCGTGGGAGTGGGGCTTCGGCGTTGAAAGGGTGTTTTCCGGTGAGTCGGACCATGGACGGGTTACGTTCGACCCAATTGTCTGCGGTGTACTCGTCACGTGAGTCGAGAACAGAGGGTTCTAACTCGGCGTTCGACTTTTTTATGGCGGAGGAATATTCGTTTTCATCATAGTCGTCGTCTTCGTCGTCGCTAGAGGAATAGCTGAATTTGGAATTACCATTTGGTATGGTTTTTTTGCTGTTGATTAAAGTGAGGTCGGCTGATTGAGGGAAGCTGCATCCGCGAACCGGGGAGTCGGACCGGTGGTGAGTGGTTGGACCGGGTTTGTAGAAGCCCGGGAATTGCCGGTTTTCGACAGAGGCCGCCATGTTGGACCGGTGGTGGGTGGATTGGAGGAGGAGGAGGAAAGGAAGTTTTGGTTTTCTTCACTCAATTTGTAATGTTTTTGTTATGTAACTTTTTCTTTTTGTTGGAAAAGCTAGAGACTAGATTGGGGAGTTTATATAGAGAGGGATAGTGGGGCTGTTCTCTTGTAAAGAAAAATAGCTGTGGCCTTGAACCATTACTTTATGTTAATGTGACGTCATTATTATTATTTTTCTCATTGTTGGCATGAAATATTAGATTATTGTTGAAGAAGTGACCTTTTGTATTATTTTCTTATATTTCACCCTTAAAAAGGTGTTCGGTGTTTAACATCTAATAGTGATGTATATTATCACATAAAAAGGTCATTTGTAAAAAGAAAATTAATTTAATAAAGACGCATTATTTGAAACATTGAAAAAAGATTTGGGATAAGAAATTATTGTATGTATCTATCTACCTCTTATATGTAAGATCTATTCTAGATTGAACACGGTGAAGTTTTTTTCTTTTCTTTTCTGAGGGCATATACGATTCAAATGTTATATATGGCGTTTGATATAATTTATGGAAGAACTATTAGTTTAAACTTGTCTTCGCAGAACTTCTCGATTAGACGTGTTATGATTTATTTGTTGTACATTCATGTAGTAAGAATATCATATTTATCTTGTGGGTAGTATAAATTTGAAAGAATTTATTTTGAATATGTAAGATCTAATCTAGTTTGAACACCGTTTGCTCTGTTCTCTTTATAGAAAAGGGGTTGAACATTGACCTTTTTTTCTTTCTCTAAAGACATGCTCGCTCAAATGGTATACGACACCTAATATAATTTCAGGAATATAAATTAGTTTAAACATGGCGTGGGTGTGTGTGTTAAGATCTGTTGGTGTTAATACATTCAAATAGTAAGTATAACATAGTCATTTTGTGAGTAGTTTAGTTTTGAGAGGATTTATTTTGAACTATTTACCTTTTAAATGTGGTATATGCTCTAGATTGAACATTGTTTCCTCGGTATCTTTTTTTTACAAAAATGGGATGAATGTTAGCCTCTTTTTTCTTGAGGATATACGTGATTCAAATGTTATACGGCGCCTGATATAATTTTTGGAAGAGAGATTATTTTAAATTTGTCTTCGCAGAACTTCTTGATCAGAATTGTGTTATGATCTATTAGTTGTACATTCACATAGTAATTAAGAATATCATATTTATCTTGTGGGTAGTATAAATTTTAGAGAATTTATTTTAAATATTTATAATATAATCTAGTTTGAACACCGTTTTCTTTGTTTCTCTTTATAGAAAAAGGGTTGAACCTTTGACACATTTTTTTTTAAGATAAGCACGTATGACATCTAATATAATTTCAGGAATAGAAATAAGTTTAAACTTGGCGTGGGGGAACGTGTTAAGATATTTTGGTTTTAATACATTCAAATAGTAACTATAACATAGTAATTTTGTGAGAAGTTTAACTTTGAGAAAATTTATTCTAAACGATTTACCTTTTAAATGTGATATCTGCTCTAGATTGAATGTTGTTTCCTCAATATCCTTTTTTTTTTACAAAAAGGGATGAATGTTTGCCTATTTTTTCCTGAGGATATACATGATTCAAATATTATACGGCGTCTGATATAATTTTTGAATAGAGACTAGTTGTATTCGCAGAACTTCTCGATCAGACATGTGTCATGATCAATTTGTTGTACATTCACATAGTAATTAATAATATCATATTTGTCTTATGGGTAGTATAAATTTGAGAGAATTTATTTTAAATATATAAGATATAATCTAGTTTGAACACATTTTTCTCTGTTTCTCTTTATAGAAAAGGGGTTGAACATTTACCTTTTTTTTTTTTTTTCCTTTCTGAAGACATTCACGCTCAAATAGTACATAACACATAATATAATTTCAGGAATAGAAACTAGTTTTAACTTGGCATGGGGAATGCGTTAAGATCCTTTGGTGTTACTACATTCAAATAGTAAATATAACATATTGTGAGTACTTTAATTTGAGAGAATTTATTTTGAACTATTGACCTTTTAAATGTGATACCTGCTCTAAACTGAATATTGTTTCATCGGTATCATTTTTTTTTTGAAAGGGGATGAACGTTTGCCTCTTTGTTTTTTGTTTTTTTTTTTGTTTTCTGAGGATATACATGATTCAAATGTTATACGTCGCCTGGTATAATTTTTGGGAGAGAGATTAGTTTGAATTTGGATTGGCGGAACTTCCCATCACATACGAGTTAAGATTGATTTGTGTTATACATTCAAATACTAAGCATATCACATTTATTTCACGAGTAATTTAAATTTGAGAAGAAATTATTTTTGAACAAAAGTTATTATCTATATATGTTCATGTATCTAGGTCACATTTTTTGTTGAAGATGAGGGGTTGGGGGGAAGACAAATATTGATAAAGAGTTTGAGCAATGGGTTGAAGGTGTGGTGGCCAGCTTGAGCCTTGAGCACCAGTTTCAAATTGAGTTGTATCTTTCAGTTTGCAGCCACATTAAAACCATGATTTATGTGAATTTAAATATATACATTTAAAGCAAACCTCAAATATTGACTTACAGGGAATTATAGACTCATGGAGTACATTTTAATAATAATCCTGGTTCGAATATAGACGTATAATTGCTAGGGTTTTAAATAGTCTTTTCAGAAAGATTGGTATCCTTGATTTA
>JAYDYQ010000401.1:0-48320 GCA_034814905.1 Penstemon davidsonii | reverse complement strand
ACCTATGGATAATATAACTTATGATAAATTATTTTGTTTAATGAAGAATATGGATTTCCAAAAGTCTATGGTGGGACCCAAGATCGATCATGATGATGTATGTCTCGCCGACTGTGCTACAACGCATATCATACTTAAAGATAAAAAATACTTTTCTGAATTAATAGCAACTAATGCAAATGTTAATACCATATCGGGTAGTGCAAAACTAATTGAAGGCTCCGGAAGAGCCATTATATTATTACCTGAAGGAACAAAAATTTGTTATAAATGATGCTTTATTCTCTAGTAAATCTAAAAGAACTTTACTAAGCTTCAAGGATATCCGCCAAAATGGATATCATATTGAGACTACGAGATGAGAATAATAATGAATACTTACAAATCATAGTTGTTATATCAGGAAAGAAAAGCGTTTTGGAAAAACTACCTGCCTTATCTTCGGGTTTGTACTATACAACTATTAGTACAATTGAAACACATGCTATAGTAAACCAGAAGTTTAATGATCCAAACACTTTTAATATTTGGCATGACCGGTTAGGCCATCCCGGATCAACAATGATGCGTAAAATTATAGAGAATTCATATGGTCATTCATTGAAGAACCAGAAGATTCTTCAATTCAAAGAATTCTCATGTGCTGCTTGTTCTCAAGGTAAATTAATAAAGAAACCGTCTCCAATGAAAATGGGTTTAGAATCTCCAGCATTTCTGGAACGAATTCAAGGTGATATATGTGGGCCCCATTCATCCATCATGTGGACCATTCAAATATTTTATGGTTTTAATAGATGCATCTACAAGATGGTCACATGTGTATTTATTATCAACTCGCAACCTGGCGTTTGCGAGATTACTTGCGCAAATAATTAAATTAAGAGCACAATTTCCAGATTATGCAATTAAGACAATTCGCCTTGATAATGCTGGTGAATTCACATCTCAGGCTTTCAATGATTATTGTATGTCTATTGGAATAACAATTGAAAGTCCTGTTGCCCATGTTCATACACAAAATGGACTAGCAGAATCATTCATTAAACGCCTCCAATTAATTGCTAGACCATTACTTATGAGAACAAAACTTCCGGGTTTCAGCATGGGGATATGCTGTATTACATGCAGCAGCACTTGTGCGCATCAGGGCCAACAAGTTATCATAAATTCTCCCCATTACAATTGACCTTTTGGCCAGGAGCCAAACATTTCCATCTTAGGATTTTCAGATGTGCGGTATGTGTGCCAATTGCTCCACCACAACGCACAAAGATGGGTCCTCAAAGGAGGTTGGGAATATATGTTGGTTATGAGGGTGGGGGGGAGGTGTTCCCCTTCTATAATTAAGTATCTTGAACAAATGACGGGAAATTTATTTACGGCGCGATTTGCCGATTGTCATTTTGATGAAACAATGTTCCCAACATTAGGGGGAGAGAATAAAGAGCTGGTAAAAGAAATAACATGGAATGCATCATTATTATCTTATCTAGATCCTCGAACAAATCAATGTACACAAGAAGTTCAAAAGATAATTCATTTGCAAAATATTGCAAATCAACTACCAGATGCATTTACCGATATAAAAAGAGTTACTAAATCTTATATACCAGCTGAAAATGCTCCAGTTCAGATTGATGTTCCGGTAGGACAATCTGTTAGTGCAAATGAAAGCAAGCCACGGTTAAAACGTGGCAGACCAATCGGTTCCAAGGATAAAAATCCTCGTAAAAGAAAAGGAGCAAAGGATGAAGATGGTCATATTGTGGAGGCGAGCGCTCATGAAGAGTCGCATGACATAACTAATCATAACACCCCAGAAGCGGTGCAGGTACCTGAAAATGAAAATGAAGAGATCTCGATAAGTTATGTCACTACGAGAAAAAGATGGAACCGAAATAAAATAGTTGTCGACAACATTTTTGCATACAACATTGCTGTTGAAATTATAAATGAGAATGAGGATCTAGAACCTAAATCTGTCGAAGAATGTAGAAATAGAAATGATTGGCAAAAATGGAAAGACGCAATTCAAGCAGAATTAAATTCACTTTCAAAACGTGAAGTTTTCGGACCAATAGTCCAAACACCCAAAGGTGTAAAGCCCGTTGGGTATAAATGGGTATTCGTGCGAAAAAGAAACGAGAAAAATGAAGTCGTTAGATATAAAGCATGACTAGTGGCACAAGGGTTTTCGCAGAGACCCGGTATTGATTATGAGGAGACATATTCTCCTGTGGTGGATGCAATTACTTTTAGATACCTTATTAGTTTGGCAGTACGTGAAAAGCTAGATTTGCGTCTAATGGATGTTGTTACAGCCTATTTATATGGCTCGCTCGATACTGAAATTTATATGAAAGTCCCTGAAGGACTTAAAATTCCAGATGCATTTGTGAAATCCCGGGAAAATTATTCAATACGCTTGCGTAAATCATTGTATGGATTAAAACAATCTGGGCGTATGTGGTACAATCGATTGAGTGGATACTTGTCAAAAGAAGGTTATAAAAGTGATCTAGTTTGCCCATGTGTTTTTATAAGGAAATCCGGATCGGAGTTTGTTATAATTGCTGTATATGTTGATGATTTAAATATTATTGGAACTCCTGAAGAGCTTCAAAAAGCAGTTGATTATTTAAAGAAAGAATTTGAAATGAAAGATCTTGGAAAAACAAAATTTTGTCTCGGCCTGCAGATCGAGCATCTATCAAACAGAATTCTTCTTCACCAATCAACTTATATACAAAAGATCTTGAAACGATTCTATATGGATAAGGCACATCCCTTAAGTACCCCAATGGTTGTAAGATCTCTGGATGTAAAAAAGGACCCTTTCCGTCCTCGTGAGAGTAATGAAGAACTCCTTGGTCCTGAAGTACCATATCTCAGTGCTATTGGAGCATTGATGTATCTTGCTAATAGTACACGTCCTGATATATCTTTTGCTGTAAGTTTATTAGCAAGATTTAGTTCTTCTCCGACACGTCGACATTGGAATGGAATTAAACATATATTTTGATATCTCCGAGGAACAATTGATATGGGGTTACTTTATCAAAATGATGCAAAATCATACTTAGTTGGCTATGCGGATGCAGGTTACTTATCTGATCCACATAAAGCTCGCTCTCAAACAGGCTATGTGTTTACAAGCGATGGAACTGCTATATCATGGCGTTCTACTAAACAAACTTTAGTTGCCACTTCATCAAATCATGCAGAAATAATCGCAATGCATGAGGCAAGTCGAGAGAGTGTTTGGTTAAGATCAATAACCCATCATATCCAATGGATGTGTGGTATATCATTCGACAAAAATACCCCAATAATTCTGTATGAAGATAATGCAGCTTGCATAGCTCAACTCAAAGAAGGGTACATCAAAGGTGATAGAACGAAACATATTTCACCAAAATTTTTCTTCACTCATGAACTTTAGAAGAATGGTGACATAGATGTTCAACAAATTCGTTCAAGTGAAAATTTGGCAGATTTATTAACTAAGGCATTGCCGACTGCCAGATTTGAGAAGTTGATAAGTGGAATTGAGATGTGTCGACTTAAAGATGTTAAGTGATTTTGTCATCAGGGGGAGTAAAAGACATATTGCACTCTTTTTTCCTTCACTAGGTTTTTATCCCAATGGGTTTTTCCTAGTAAGGTTTTTAATGAGGCAATAAACAATGAACATCCAAGGGGGAGTGTTATAAATATTAAGGTTAGTGGATGTCATTGAAAGGTCACATTGAAGTCATTAAATTCTAGATATAATTCACATTGAAATTGTAACTTATGACTTTTGGGTATCCCAATTAGTCCTATAAATAGTGATACTTTGTAATGTATTTTGATATAGAATATGAATAAAATTTTCTCCCCTTACTTTATTCTCTTTAGTTTAATCTTTACTTGTTTATCTTTTAGCTTATTTTGTAACATAACCTAATATGTTGACCTTTTAATTCTATAAACATCTACATTTCTGACTTCTACTTGACCATTTCAGTTCTCGTCAATTTATCGTGACTCATCTCTTTCGAAACTTATTTGTACATATTGTTTGCCCTCTATTTTCCCACAAAAAGTCAAACCCGTAATCTCATTTCATCCCGTCCGGCAATAATTTGATTATTCGAATACGGGTATCCAAATTATTATAAAACGAGTTTGGAATTGAAAGTTACTATCTCAAAATTTAATAACATGTGTCTTTTGTCCCAAAACTGTCTCATGCCCACTCCTATTATCTCTATTAGAGTTGTACTGTGATATTTAATTTAATGGTAATATATATAAAAGAATTATTCAAGAAGTATAATAAGGCAAGAAATCATTTCATATTTTTCTCCTATTATCAATTTTAATAATTAAAATTTTTCTTCTCAGAGAACGCGTTAAAATGAACATTAAAACTAAAAAAGAGTTATCTCTAAATTAGCTCCTAGAAAAAAAAGTTGTTAATATGCCCTCTTTGGAACTATTTCAGCCCAGATGTTTGGAATGTTTGGTCTGTAGGGCTGAAAATCAAATTAAGCTACTCTATATTCGACTCCAAAACATTCGATAAGCCCGTTTGAGTTTGGTTCATAACACAAATTGTTGGTCCCAAGTGGTCAGATTAGGTCTAGAGGGAGGGGGGGGGGGGGGGGGGGGGGTTGAATAGACCTAAGTATCTTTTAAAATTTCTCAAACTTTTCTTATCAGCAGACTAACCTGATCGAAACAGGTGAGACTACTTTGCTAATTCTGCACTTAGCTTAAACAACAAGGTTGACCACTCATCTGATTTACTTATATGTTTCAATTTAAATCAGAGTTTGAAACTTGTATGCTGCGGATTTATCAAGTGTTTTTCAAACAAGTTCTTTTCTTACTTAAAGATTTTATCCCCAGTTTTAAAACTCTTTTTAAAATCTTTTTGTCTGTTCAAGTGTTTGTATGCTTTTGAAAATATGCAAGTACTTAAACACAGAGAATTTTTATAGTGGTTATATAGACAAGTATGTCTTTTAGTCCACTCTTCTATATCACGAAGATTTAGGTTATACTAGAAACACTTAGTAACTTAGTACACTCTTCTTGCGCTTTTACAACAAATGATAAAGCCACAAGTTCGTTATAGGGAATCACAAAGAAAACCTATACTCTGAAGTATTTTCACTCACTTAGATGGAAAACTACTTCTCACAACTCTCTCTTTTACAGAAATCACTAGGATTTTAAATGTAGACTTGTTTTCTCGACTCAGCTCGTCAACAGATGACTTTGCTGTTAGTGTTCTGTTTTTGAGTATTTGAGACTTGAAGATTTGATCGTGATCTCTCAGTTGTAATTGAGTTGCTTGTCTCTAACTCTTGAATCCAGAACTATTTATACTTGAGGATTTGAATTCTGCCCGTTGCGAAGAGACATATCTTCAGATTTTCCTCGAGCATTGGTCCTTGTCTCTGAACGGCTTCCTGCAACTGTTCACTGTATAGTTCTGCTGTACTTTCTATCACGTCGCATTAAATGCACCTTGTTGATCCGATGTTTCTCTTCAATCATTTGTCATTAATACCCTCTTCTTACAGCATTTATTACACCAAGTGCATTTATTACCGTTGTAATAACTTCCTGATCACTTCTACTCTGCTGATGGAATCTACTCTGCAAATGAACACTCTGCTGATTCAAAATGTACTTATCTGATTTGACTCTGCTGAAATTCACCCATATGATTCCGTACTCAGCATCAGATCAGTAGTCTTCTGGACCAAAATTCAACCCTTTTGATTTTACTTGATTTCTCAGATTGAATTTCTCTGAGGTTGCCAAACTTCCATTACTTAGCTGATGACTTTTGAAAATCATCAAAACCTCCCTTAACTTCTTCATCTTCATCCAACAATTTCCCCCTTTTTGATGATGACAAAACTTCAGCTAAGTACTTGTAACTAACTAAAGTTAAGTCTTCACACAAAATTTCTGAGATAGAAATTGAGTTGGAATTTGTAATCTTTTATTGATATTTATCAGTTACATGTACATTAGCTTACGAGAGAATGAAAAAGTTACAAAATTTACCATGAAATGAAAGAACGAAGTAAGCTATCTAGTCTTTTGATTCTTCTGAGCCTTCTTCTTCTTCTTCTTCTTCATCATCTTCATCACTGTCTTCACTTGAGAAACTTAGAGTTAATTTCTTGGCTTTTCCTAGCTTTTCTTATAAAATCCCAAAAATTCAGTTATGAATTTTCTTTACTATAATTTTAATTTATTTGAAATTGATACTTTTATATGTGGGTTTAATAATTGAAACTCAAATTCTTATCTATGTTGTTTAAACTCAACGAGTGAGAGAATTTTGAAAGAGTTTTAATATAATAAATTATTAGCTACTTGAATTATTATTGGTTTACAAATTTTGTATTATGAAGGACTCACTCTTGTGTTATTTTGAGGATTTAAATGCAAGAATAAAATAAAAAGGGGAATTGATGTATTGTCCCAAAACTCTGAGAACCAAAATGAACTACCCACTTCTTGAGGGTGTTAAAGGCAAAATATCCATTAAATATGAAAAAAATCAGTCAATTCCTCTCATTTTCATCTCGTCTCCTCCATTGACACACACAAAAGGTATTTTTGCACACACAAAATCTCTACTCTTCAAAAGTTCACATCTTCTTCATTTCTTAACCAAATCGGGTAAATGAGTAGTCAAAATTGATCTACTCTACGAAAGGAACACAATTGTGGTGGTGATTGAAGGAATAGAAGGTGTTTTCCGGCGAAAATGGGAAGTGGAAGTGGCGGTTTTAAGTGGGTTTCTTTGCATGCCCCTTTTCCGGTCATGTCTTCGACAATCAGGCTTTACCACGGTGTTGTAGGCGAAGAGGGCAGCTTATTGATGGTGGTTGCAAATTTTTCCGGCAACGGTCAACAGTGGTCAACTCTGGTCACCGGTGCTGTCAACAGCGGTCAACTGTGGCTAGTCCGACAACGGCATAATTTTGGCGTGGGTTCTTCATTTCCGGTTTCTGATTTTTGATTTAAGTTCATCTAGGTGAAGGCCACGAACGATCATCACTTTAATCCGTAATAGGTGAGAGCCGTATCTTGTTTGCGATTATGTGTTTATTTATTGTATGAACATGTTGCGATGTGTATGCTTGAATATTATAGTAGAACATTTGGAATTGTGCGTTTGCGATGTTCGTTGTAATTGATCGCACTTGATAGTATGAAATGATAATGTGACTCGTATAATATGACTTATATTTTGTTTGGTCTTGATTAATTTGGTTAAGTATGTTGGATGAAGATGAAGACTTAGAAGTGAAGGGAGGTTTTGATGATTTCCAAAAGTCATCAGCTAAGTATGGAAGCTTAGTTCAAACCTTAGAAGATATTTGACCAAGGAAGAAGTTACTTCAGCCGAGTCAAATATGGTCCATAAGACTACTGATCTGTTGCTGAAGAAAGGAATCAGACTGGTGGATTTTCAGCCGACTCAAATCAGATGAGTTCAGTTTGGGATCAGCCGAGTGTACATCAGACGAATGATTTCGATCAGCAGAGTGGAAGTGGATCAGAAGTTATTGCAACGGTAATAAATGCACTTGGAGTAATAAATGCTGAAGAGGAAGGGTATTTATAACAAATGATTGAAGAGAAACCTCGTATCAGCTTGGGGCATTTAATGCGAACTTACAGAAAGTACAGCAGAGTGTACAGTGATCAGTCGCAGGTAGCCGTTTCAGAGACAAGGACCAGTACTCGAGGATTTGGACACCTGTCGATCTCTCAACGGGCAGATTTTAAATCTCAAGTATAAATAGTTCAGTTCAAGAGTTGAAGAAGAAGAGAAAACACAACTGAGATTAAATCCGATGCAGAATTCTTCTAAGTCTCAACCTCAAGAACAGAACACTCATCAGCCGAGTCATTTGTTGACGAAGTAGAAAAGAGAGATAAACAAATATACATACAAATTTGAGTGATTTTGTGAGAAAATTGTTGTGAGGAGCTGTTATCCATCTTTGTGAGTGATAAAGCTTCGTAGTATAGGACTTCTTTGTGATTTCCTTAGACGAACTTGTGGCCAGTTCATTTGTTGTTTGGCGCAAGCAGAGTATATTGTAAACTGTGTGTTTATAGTATAACCCAAGATCTAAGTGACTTGGAAGAGTGGACTAAAGGATTTCTATCCATATAACCACTATAAAAATCCTATGTGTTTATACTTGCATTATTCTCTGCATATTTTCAAAGAGCATATTTAAACACGTAAGTTAACAGTTGAAAAGTTTTTAAAAGGAGTTTACAAAAACTGGGGATAAAATCTTTTCTAAGTTAAGAAAACAACTTGCGAAAAACACTAGATAAATCCGCTGGAAGTTAGTAAATTTAAAACTCTGATTTTGATAAAATCAGCTAAGTAAAATCAGAAGAGTGGTCAACTTTGCTGTTCAAAGCTTTGTGCGAGATCAGCTTAGTCTGCTGACAGAAAAAATTGGAGAATTTTAAAGACAAATTTTTAGAGGTCTATTCCCCCCCCCCCCCCCCCACAAAGTACATGGTCATAGTTTGTCGGGCACTTCATTACATATGAGCATGCTACTTGAATTTCATTAGAACTCACAATTGTATATTCTAATGACATGGGCGTATGATCACATGAAGTCCTTTTAATGCTACTATATGATTGTATGTTTCGTTTAGATGAATACATGCTTGAGACTTGTTGTTAGCATGCTTACGTGGTATATTATGTATCAAGTTATGCTTATTTGATTGGTAAGTCACCTTGATTAAATATATGACATGAGGTTTGTTTATTGTATCAATACATTGCATGCTTAGTTGAAATCACATAGAAGTTTTATCTTTTGTGTAATAATGACATGTTTGATGATTAGATGTTCATATTCAATATTAAGGTTTGATTATTGTTTGTCTATGAACTTTATCATGTCATTGTTATTGTTGGCGATTTATTAATGTGGTGTTATTGTTCTGTTTGATTTGTTATGTCCTGTTCTGCTTGTTCTGTTCATATTTGTTCTGTTTAGGGTGCCCAATTTTCGGTGGATGGTTGGTCCGTGGCAACTTTAATAGTAGATGGCTATAAAGTTGCCTCGACCTTACCGTTGACCTGACTCACTGACCAAGTATGGAGGTATGCTTGGGGAGTGTTCTCAAACTTCTGCTTCTGGCAAAGACATGTCGATGCATCTGTCTGTGTAAGGTCGCTCCTTACTGGTGTGTTTGGTTATCTGTATGGAGGGTAAGAGAAGACGGCATCAACCACATCTGGTATCTGTATTATGTGTTTGTCTTTTACGTTGTCTGTTTCTTTCTGTTTATTGGAATTCTTTTAATTTTGTCATATTTGTTGAGTAATTGGTCGGCATCTGAATCCCACTAGCCCCATGTAGTTACGAGTTCTGTGCACTGAACTGTATGATTATCTGTTTCATTTTGTAAATATTTTCGTTAACTGCATGAGTATTGTAATTTGAAATACATAATTTGTATATGCCTGGTTCACGCATCACGTGCACACATGCACCGACCTCACTAAGTTGATTTATTCAACTTACGCGTTCTATGTTTCGTTCTTTTCAGCTTCAAATTTTTGGGAAACGATAGTTCAGGTTGCGGTTAGGTCATCCCAATTGTGGTTCCACCATAGTATTTGCAGAATAGTTGTACATTTATTTAAAATTATTTTGTGACTTTAAGATCTTCGTTTATATTATTGTTTCAAAATTTATGTACAATTGAAGTGATTTATAATATTTTGATTAAAAGTGGTCATTTTGGCAGTTATATATGAATTGATGGGTTTCTATTGAAGTTGATTTTGAGTTTTATAAAAATTTAAGTATTTCAAATCATCCTTTTTATATCAATTGTTCTTGACTGGTTTATTTCAATTGGACCTCAATCATTTTAATAAACTATTGACTTTTATCTCTCTTAAGTCTTATTTTAATCAAGTATTTGGTCATGATTCAAATCAATCACTTCATTTTTGAACTTTTGTCATTGAATTTGATTTTATAAATGCTGTCAAAAATTTGCATCTTAAACATTTTCATAAATTACTGTTTGATCGGGTGATATCTAACTGCCCGCGGAGTCGGGTCGTTACATTTCTTCTTTTTCAGCAGCCTCAATTTTAGCTCTAATTTCCTCAACTCTTTTTATCTTCCGATATGGATCAAGCTGTTCTTCAGCAGAATCCTTAGAAGCAGCAATTTCTTTATCACTTTTTACTGCATCCTTGGGTTCTTCTTCAACATTTTCAGCAGCAGTCTATTCAGTCTCATCAGTAGCCTTAGTATCTTCAGCAGGCTTATTAGTGGCCTCTTCAGAACCGTGGACTACTTCAGTGACATTTCTCTTGTTAGCAGATTCCTCTTCCCCCTTTTTATCATCATCAGCAGGGTTGAGTTGTTCAATTTGTAGAGGAGTAATGTTGACTGCATCACATAGCTTTTTGATATTTTGATCCATAGCAGTTAAGATATTTTCCTGGTGTATGTGGCCCGCAGTATGATTATGAAAGGTCTGATGAAAAGCTTCAACTTTTGTACCAACCTTAATCTGTGATTGAAGTACCAAGTCAGCACTTGCACAGAAGGATTGTACTAAGTTTCCAGTAGCTTCTTTAGTTGCTTCCATAGCCTTTGCAACCACCATGTTAATATTCTTCCAGCCTTCTTCGTTTTGTTGAACTCTGTCACTGAATGTCTGAATGTCTGACTTCATACTTTGAACTTCATCTTTCAGCGTAGTCATCTCATCCTTCAGTAGTGCAGTTTGATCAATAGGCTATGGAATATTTTGAACTGTGCTTTGAACAAGGTTGGAAGCTATTTCTTGTAATCCTCTTAATAGCTCCTTGTTCTTCTCCTCCATCTCCTTCATAGCATTTGCAATCAGGCCCTTCATGGATTCCAAGATGGCTGATTGAAAGTCTTCATTTACAGTGGCAGGAGTAGCACTTGTCTGTTTTTCAGGAGTGAATTCAGCTTTTCAGGTTATAGCCAAAGGCTCCTTTTCAGTGATGACTTCATCCAGTGGAACTTGAGCATCAGCAATGTGAAGCTCCACATATGAGTCTTTCTCAGTTGTCTTATTCAGATCAGCACCAGCATCTGTAATATAAAAAAATCAACACCATCAGTAGACACAACTGTTTTATGACGTATTAAATCTGCAGGTATAAAAGGTGAAGTCGTCTAATGAAGGTTGAATGGTTCTTGGTACTTGCTGATTTTTAACCAAAAGCAATATGCTGTAAACTTGGTAGGCTTGGTAGATCACTTGACGTTCCTTGTCCGTATCTTGATCTTTCCACCCATTTGTCCAAGGTCACGCAAACTGCTATCTTTACAGCTCTCTCTGCTAAGTTGTCACCCCTCTTGGGTTTGTTTGGCAATGTATTGCGCAGAGCTGTTGATTCCTTTGCTACAATGAGTTTCACATACTCATGTACTCTGTCATGGAAGAAATCAGAGTCCAAAGCTTGTTGAATGTCATTGGTCTGCAGCCAACTTAGCACCCAACGTTCTTCAGTAGCAACCTCATTCCAGGCTCTGAATTCTTCACTTGATTTCTTCAATCTGTAGTTCCTCCAGCGACTATATCTGATCTTTTGCAAAAACAACAGGGTCAAGTTTTTACAATTTCCAGAGCCCTTTTTACTTATTTCTTTTTCTTCAGCACAGGCTCAGGGCGAGGCATAACAAACTTTGCATCCTTTGGATCACCTATCACTATCCCACCACTTCTTTTAGGGCAGTGAGCATCCACTTTGCTGGCCTCAATAGCTTTAGCCAAGTCCTCTGCTTCCTTAGCAGCTAACTCTGCATCAGTCATGTTCTTGACTTGAGCTTCAGCTAAGCTAGCTTCAAGAGCTGCCTTGAGCTCAACTTCATCTTTCTTGTTTTGCTCAGCCTCTTCACACTTTTTCTTGTGGTATATTTCTTCTGGCGGCTGGTGTTTCAGTAGACTTGTCTGTTTGAATAGCAGTCTGATCAGCTTGAGGTGCAGATACCTCAGCTGTCGTCTGATTTGCAGTATCAGACTCCTTTACTGATTCTGCTGGTCTTTCAGCAGACTGAGGGACTTCTCTGACTGTTTCTGGAATTCTGATTCTTTGTCCTCCCAGTATCAGTTTCTTTCGTGCTGTAGACTTAGTAAATGGAATTGTTGATACAGTAACTGAAATCTTCATTGAACTTCTTGTCCTTTTAGATAACGGCAATTCATCGGACTCAGTTCTTTCAGGAGATGCGTCCAGAGGCATCTCATCAATATCCTTGGCGACTTCGAAGATGATTTCAATCACATCAACTGCTCTGGCTTCAACAACAGGGTTTGCTGTTTGAGCAGCAGGCTCAGCAGCCTTAACTTCTATTTAGCTCTTCTTTTTATCAGCAGGTTTCTCTTCAGCCTTGCTGTCAGTAACCTTGTCACCACCCTTAGCTTTCTTAGCCTTCTCAGCAGGCTTTTCCTCAACAGCTTTTCTTTTCTTCTGTCTCCTTTCAGGTGATATCTCAATCTTGGTTAAGTGCCATGAACAGATGACTTAGCAAAATACCATGCCCAGATTTCTTTCCAGCCAGAATGTTGAACATGTGGATAGCCCAGTTTCCTTTCAACCCATAATAGATACATATCATCGTATGGAATCTTCTTTTGGGTAGGCCATCCAGCGAAGAAGTTGTACATTCAAGAATTTTAGCGATGATATCAGCTAACCTCTGATATTCATCCTTCAGTTGAGTCTTCTTGTGGGACCCTGTCAGAATTTCACCAGTTTTAGCAGCTATGAGCCAAAACTCTTCTTACTTTGCTTTTCCCATAGTAGTGACGTCTTCTCCTTCGTTTGTAACACCATAGACTTCACTTAGTACAGTGGGAGTTATGCAGATTTTCTTTCCTCCAACCTTGGAGTTCATAGTTAGCTTCTCCAAGTCATACTTCAAATTTACATAGAACTCAGCAACATCTTCTGTGTAAACCAAAGTCTCATGAGCTTCCAACACATTCACCAGTGAGGTAGCTTTGAGCTTCTCCATCAGTTGCTTCATCAATGGCGAACAAGTAGCGTAATACACATCATAGTTTAAGAACTTTCCTTCAGCTCCAACCATTGTTTCTGTTTAAAGTGTTAGAAAGAAATGCAAAGAAAATAACTCGCAAGAAAACATAGAGATTAGTAACTTCTTGAGAGTTAAGAATATTTGAGGTGCGTAAATGAAGTTTGCTGATCAGATCTGGATTTATAGGGTTAAGGAAGTTTCGATTTCCGTGTTATCCGCCAACCGTTAGATCTTTCAGCGTCAATTACATCGTGCGTGCGATATTTACGGATTTCAAATATTATTATTTAATGTCAGACTAGGCGGGGAAATGAAGCGTCACTAGTCTCTTACTTATAAAAGCGTGTTTAACAATATAGCGTTTTTAGTACGACAGTTTTATAAATTATCAGATGAGTTTATCTGACAGATGATTTGTCTGATACCATATATCACTAGTGAAAGCCAATAGCTAGTTACTGTTTGTCAATCCAACAAGACAATTAATCTTCAGGTTTTCAAGAATTACGAACAATTCTTCCAATAATATAACTTCAATTAACTTTCATTGAAGATTTCATCTTTTAATCAGGAGTACCGCTCGTCTTACACGTTCCCCCTGAGTTCAAGAATCTATCAGTCAACTAGTCTGTTGAGAGTCAGTCTTCTTGAAGTGTATCGCTTGTTATCATCAGATTAGTCAGCTGATGAACCTTAGTCTTCTGATAGGTTTCCCATCAGCTTATGAATCCAAATTTAACAAGCCCAGTTCCACTCTTAGAGTAGAAAATCTTGCATCACTTAATGGTTTAGTGAAAATATCAGCAATCTGATTATCTGTATGAACATATTCTATGATGACATTTCCTTTTTGAACATGGTCTCTTCTAAAGTGATGTTTGATCTTAATATGTTTAGTCCTTGAGTGACTTGTAGTATTCTGAGTAAGTGAGATTGCACTTGTATTGTCACAGTAGATAGGTATTCCACTGATTTTGATATTGTAGTCTTCTAGTTGATGTTTCAACAAAAGTATTTGTGCACAACATGCTCCAGCAACAATGTATTCACCTTCAACAGTAGATATGGATACTGAAGTCTGTTTCTTACTCATCCATGAGATCAGACGACTACCAAAAATTGACAAGTACCTGTAGTACTCTTCCTATCAATTTTGCAGCCAGTAAGGTCAGAATCTGAATATCCAATAAGTTCAAATCTTGATTCCCATGGATACCGTAATCCCAATTCTTGAGTGCCTTTGAGATACCTTAATATCCTTTTGGCAGCTAAGAGATGAGATTCCTTAGGATTTGATTGAAATTTCGCACAAACCCCAACATAGTACATAATATCTGGTCAGCTGGCAGTGAGGTACAACAGTGAACCAATAATGCCTCTATATTTGGTGATGTCCACTGATTTTTCATCTTCATCCTTATCAAGGCGAAGTCCAGTAAACATTGGAATAGCAACAGATGAGCTAGTTTCCATCCCAAATTTCTTGAACAGATCTTTTGTGTGCTTTGCTTGATTGATAAATTTGCCATCAGGAAGCTGTTTGACTTGCAATCTAAGAATGTAGTTAAGTTCTCCCATCATGCTCAATTCACACTTGTTCTGCATCAGCTTAGAGAACTTCTCACACATCTGTTTGTTAGTTGAACAAAAAATAATATCGTCCACATGTATTTGAACTAGCAATATATGATTATCCCATTCAATAGTGAACAAGGTTTTATCAACTTTACCTTTGCGAAATACTTTAGTACAAAGAAAATCAGATAAGGTGTCATACCATGCTCTTGGTGCTTGTTTCAGTCCATATAGGGCTTTCTTTAGACGATACACTTTGTCTACTTCTTGATATACTTCAAAACCTGGAGGTTGTTCAACATAAACTCCTTCTTGCAATTCTTCATTGAGAAAAGCAGACTTCACATCCATCTGCTAGACAGTGAAGTTCTTGTGAGTAGCATAGGCAAGGAATAGTATGATTGCTTCAAGCCTTGCTACTGGTGCAAATGTTTCATCAAAGTCAATGCCTTCTTCTTGGCAGTAACCTTTGGCCACTAGCCTTGCTTTATTTCTGGTAACAATACCATCTTCATTCATCTTATTTCTGAAAACCCACTTAGTGCCAATGACTCTTTGATGAGTAGGTCTGGGTACCAAATACCAAACCTCATTTCTTTAAAATTGATTGAGCTCCTCTTGCATTGCTTCTATCCAGTGAGAGTCACTAAGAGCTTCATCAATTAATTTAGGCTCTATCTGTGAAAGAAAACTTACAAACATTGATTCATTTGCAGTTGACCTTCTTGTTCTTACTCTATCCAGTGGATCACCAATTACAAGTTCAGGTGGGTGATCTCTGAGCCATCTGAGATCAGGTTGTAAATCTGGATGTTGTCCTCTTGATTGATCTTGCAACACTACTGTTGGAGTCTCAGTAGTAGTCTTGATGAGGGCTATTTTACACCTATGGTTGAATAGTACTTTTCGAGCTAGTTCAGAATCAGTCCGACCCGCGAAGTCAGAATAAGTCTCCTCGAAAGTTCCATGGTCGGCTCGATCTGCCTTTTGCATCTAGTCGACCTGAAGATCGATCCTGAAGTTTTATTGGGCCATGCAGGACTCCTAGGCCCTGCAGGACTCCTAGTTATGATAGGATACTACTAATGTTAGGATTGTGTATTCATTATAAACAGCGAATCCTTCATTGTATTAGGGATCCGAATTCCCCCCCATTAATAATAAGAATTCAATGGTTCTTCTCTTACATAAGTCATCTACGTATTTAATATAATTTACACAAGTCTTGAATTGCACCATCCTGAGTACTTTAACCAAACCCTAAATATACATCGTTATCATAATTATCACTGATATTATAACCTACACGAAATCAGGTTAAATCAGTTGGCGCCCATCGAGGGGCAGGTTAATTGCTCGAACGAATAATGGTCAATCCAAGGAAAAGCACACGCAACGTTGGAAAGAGTACGACTTCTCAGCCTCCCCGTGCTGTTGAAGATTTGCCTGAAACTTCCCAAAGGATTAGCAGTAATAGTATGCCGCCTCCAGCAGAACGGCAGGATTTAGATCGTATGGAAACGCATATTACGGGGAACGCAGCTAATAACCAAAACGCTGGGGGACAACAAGCCCCTAGTCGGAGCAGGGCCCCTGACTCACCTGCTCAATCCGTCCCTCCTCCCCCCTTACCGGCTGATCAGGAAAGGTTGAAGCAGATTGCTCAACTTATGAGCTCATTATGTGCTCAAATTTTCCAAGCATCAGCACCGGAAATGGCAGGTCCAACGACGGCCGCGGTTCAGCCATCAAAAGTGCTCAATAATAATAGGGGACCTCGAGGGGACATCGATCAAGTATCGGCTCAAGCGGAGAGTCCAGACGCAGATCAACGATCCCAGATTTCTCCACCAAACGTTTATTAAAGACCTCCTGGTCGAAGAAATAATCAGGCAAGAGTTAATGCTCGTCCTGAACCACATCAGTCTAGAGAAAGGATTGTTATTCCGATCGACGATGATATGGAGTCCCAATCATTGATCGACAAGCAAATAGAAGATTCTCAGAAAGAGATATCGAGAGAATGGTGGAGGAACGATTGGAACAGAGGTTGTTAGCTACAAGACAACCCTGGCCCCGCTCGAGAGAAGTATAGGATAGTATCGCCGGCCTCGGGACCTTTACCTAGTCGACTTCCTAGATACGACGGCACAGGTGATCCGTGTGACTATATATTTAGTTTCATGAATATAATGAATTTATACGCTCACTTAGCTGAATACACCGCAAAATTAATGGTCACAACGTTCGAAGGATTAGCGCTGGATTGGTTCGGAAAACAACCACCTAATTCAATCTTTAGCTTCAGAGAGCTATGTAACAAGCTAGAGCAACAGTTTGCAAGCCAGAAAAGACAAAAGCTCCCTATGAGCTACTTGGGAACCATTATCCAACAGGAAGGAGAATCTCTAAGAAACTGGTTGGCGAGGTTCAATGTCGAATTACTAAAGATCGACTCCCCAAATATTGACTATATCATATCAATTTTGTTCGACCTTACGAAACATAGACAATTTGGCAATGCATTAAGTCGGAAGTAACCTCAAACTTTCGCAGAAATTATGACTCAAGAGGAAATGAATTCGTTTAAAGATAAGAACAAGAACAAAGCTTCCACTTCGGGATTAAGGAGACCTGATAAAGCCCCAATCCCTAAAACCGTGGATTACGATCGATTTTCCCGAAAAGGGAATGTCTTTCAAAGATTGGAATATGGCGGAAGCAACCCTGAGAAAAAACCTAATGTCTACCTCGGACCTCGAACCGCATAAAGGAATGTCAGGGATCGGATCAGTTATGTGGAGTATACCAAACTAAATGCTCCTAGAGAGGATATATTGGTGATACTGGAAAGAAACAACTGGATTCCCCCAGCGAAGAGAATTACGCAAGCTAAGCCTGGGGCAAAAAACTACGATCTCTATTGCAGATATCATCGAGCACACGGTCATAGGACCGAGGATTGTTATCACCTGAAGCAGGAGATCAAGAAGTTGATCCAAGAAGGCAAGTTGAATGAGTTTGTGGAAAGAACAGATCGAAGGAAACAAATGACACGCAGTCCCAGAAGAAGGGAGGGGAATAGAAGCCTACCCAGGAGGTCTCCAGCCGATGACGTGCCCCATAGAGATGACATCGATAACGATCGCGTCAATGGAACCATTCATGTGATCTCTGGTGGTCTGGCGGGGGGTGATAGTCGTAATTCGAGACGGAGAACGGCTCGATCTCTGGAAAAGGAAGTTGTAATCCCTAAAGAAATATGGGCTCTCGAGAATAAGAATTCCGAGAAGCAAATAATCAGCTTCGATGAGAGTGAAGTCCCGAAAAATTTGAATTGGGACGTTAACGAAGACCACCCTGATTTTCCTATGGTAGTTTCGCTAAAAAATTCCGACTTCAATGTCAAGAGAATTCTGATCGATATTGGTAGCCCGGCTAACATAATAGCCATTGAAGCTCTGAATCAAATGAATCTAGGGAAATTAACTTTACAAAGGGTGGCTACCCCGCTGATAGGGTTCGGAGGGTCGGAGATCGTACCAGCAGGAACTATCAATCTAAGTGTCACCCTCGGGAATAAACCTCAGCGAGTGGTAAAAATGATAAAGTTCCTGGTAGTGGAGACACCGTTTGCCTATAATGCCATTCTGGGTAGACCGGCCTTAAATCAATTTCGAGCCGTAGTATCCACCTATCATCAGAAGATAAAATTCCCTACTATTTCGGGAGTCGGGGAAATAGTTAACGATCACTGCATGGCATGGGATTGTTATAATACGATACTTTCCCTAAAGAAGAATGTCGATCTACTAACACCGTCGAAAAGAAAGGCGGTAGGACCTTCGGTGGAAAAATCCCAAGAACCAGAACTGCCAAGTACGGAAAGGATCGATAAAAAGGGGAAAGAACCTATCGATCTGACTCTGCGTGCGCCTGAGCATAAGGATGTTCAACTCATAGAGAACGATCCAAGCAAAATCACTAGGATTGGAACGGAGCTAACTCCGCGAGGAGAAATCATGTTAGTTAACTTCTTGAGAAAGAATATGGACGTATTTGCCTGGAGCTCAGAGGATATAGTGGGGATAGACCCGAGGATAATAACCCACTCTTTGAAAATTGATCCGAACGCAAAACCAGTCAGGCAAAAGAAAAGAAATCACGGCCCTGTGAAAGACAAAATAATAAAAGCTGAGGTCGAGAGGCTATTAATGTCTAAACAAATAAGAGAAATACACTTTACAGAATGGCTATGAAATGTTGTGCTGGTATCGAAGGGTGACAAGAAGGATAATAAATGAAGGATGTGCAACGATTTGACGGACTTAAACAAATTATGTCCAAAAAGATCCATACCCCTCCCCAGAATCGACCTATTAGTCGACTCCACAACTGGTTTTGCTATTTGTGGTAATGCCGTTTGGATTGAGAAACGCTGGAGCAACTTATCAACGTTTGGTGAACGTAATGTTTAAGGAACTAATCGGAGAGATAATGGAAGTGTATGTAGATGACATGTTGGTCAAGAGCATGAGCGAGAAGGACCACATCGAACACCTAGATCGTTGCTTCAAGATATTAAGGAAGTATGGAATGAAGCTCAACCCTTTGAAATGCACCTTTAGAGTAAGGTCGGGAAAATTTCTGGGTTACTTGGTTCACCAAAGAGGCATCGAAACAAATCCAGAAAAGATACGAGCAATCACTGAGATGAAGCCTTCAAGGAATATTTCTCAAGTACAAAGCTTAGTGGGTAAAATTTTAATCCTGAACAGGTTCATATCTAGATCGGCGGACAAAAGTCTGTTGTTCTTTCAGACTTTAAGAAAATCTAAAACATTCGAATGGACCAAAGCCTGTGACCTGTCATTCGATCAACTGAAAGAATACTTGACTTCACCACCACTGCTCGCCAAGCCATCGGAAGGACAACCTATTTACATGTACATTGCAATTTCCGAGGCAACCATAAGTTCGGTATTAGTCAAGATAGGTGGTTCGGAGCGTAAGCCAGTCTATTACTTGAGTAAACTACTGCAAGGAGCTGAAAAGAATTACTTGGAAATAGAAAAGTTGGCCTTAGCTCTGGTAACATCAGCGCGAAGGTTACGACCTTACTTCCAAACTTATAAAATTATAGTCCTCACTAATCAGCCTTTAAGATAAATTTTGTCAAAACCCGAAACATTAGGAAGATTAATCAAATGGGCAGTTGAGCTGCGGCAATATGAGATCGAATACCAACCCTGAACTGCAATAAAAGCTCAAGTGCTTGCAGATTTCCTTTTGGAGACCCCCTGTCCATCAACAACGATCCCTGAAGAGACATTTTCAAGCAATAATGATATCTTGATCGTTAATAATCCAGTATGGCTTATGCACGTCGATGGCGCATCAAGCAGAGATGGTGGGTGTGCTGGAATAAATTTGCAAGGGCCAAATGGTGAAGATTTGAACTATGCTATCACCTTGGATTTCATGGTGACAAACAACGAAGCTGAGTATGAGGCCTTAATAGCAGAAATGGAAATTGCAGTCCAAGCCAACATAGAAGCTTTGAACGTCTTAACGGACTCCGAGCTGATTCAGAGACAAATTAGCGGGGTATACGAGGCCAAGGAATACAACATGATAAAATATTTGGCCAAAGTAAAAGAGTTGACTGAAAAATTTGACAAGTTTGAAATACAGAACATCCCACAAGAAGAAAATCGATGGGCTGATCAATTGACTATATTTACAGAGTCGAGAGACGGTAAGGCTAAGAGGGTGATCACTTGGTTGATCTCCAATGCACCATTGATCGACCTCGACACCGTCCTCGCTACTGAGATAATGGATATCGATTTGGCTGCAGATGGTTGGATGAGCCCTCTGTTAACCTATTTGAAAGATGGATCTCTCCCTAATGATAAAAACAAAGTTCGGAGAGTCAGATATCGAGCACCGAGGTATGCTATTGTAAACGGGAAACTCTACAGAGATCCGTTTTCGGAATACTACTAAAGTGTATTCCCGAACATCAAACTCAAAGCATCCTCAAAGAAATTCATGAAGGAGAAGCTGGGAATCATAGCGGGGCTCGAGCACTCACGCTCAAATGTTTGAGGACTGGGTATTATTGGCCAACCTTGTATTCAGATGCACAAGATTATGTGAAATATTGTCATTACTGCCAAGTGCACTCGAATATAATCCATCAACCAGCAGAGACGATGCACCCAATCCCGATCTGTTGACCTTTCGATCAATGGGGAATCGATATAGTGGGGCCATTCCCAACCGCGTGGTCGAAGAAGAGTTACGTTTTGGTCGCTGTTGAATATTTCAGCAATTGGATTGAATGTATAGCACTCGCTCGAATAACGCAATTCCAGGTTATAAATTTTCTTTGGAAAAATATAGTTTGCCGTTCGGTATTCCGAGAGTCCTAATTTCCGACAACGAAACCCAATTTGCTGGGAAACAAGTCCAAGAATGGTGTTCGAAGTTTGGGGTACAGCAAAATTTTACATCTGTGGGGCATCCTCGAGCGAATGGACAAACAGAAGTCGCAAATCGGGAAATCATCAAGTCCCTCGAAAAGAGATTGGATGAAACCAAAGGAAAATGGTTGGATGAGCTCCCCGGCGTCGTTTGGGCAAATAGAACTACGGTAAAAGCTTCTACGGGTGAAACGCCTTTTAGCTTGGTTTATGGATCGGAAGCAGTTATTCCAGTCGAGGCACTTGTTTCCAGTCCAAGGGTCGAATTATATGATGAAGAAAGGAACGACCAATTGAGGAAGGATGATGTTGACTTAAGTGAAGCTCTAAGGGAAAAAACCAGTCTTCGTTTACAAGCAGCTAAGTCCAGCATGGAAAATGTCTACAATCAAAGAGTAAGGATACGATCGTTCAAGGAAGGTGATTTGGTTCTTTAGAATGTCGAAGTATCAAAACATGTCGGAAAATTACAGCAAAATTGGGAAGGTCCTTTCATAGTAACTGCAGTCGGCAAGAAGGGATCTTATAAAATTGCTCATTTGGATGGAACTCCGCTTCCTCGAACTTGGAATGCAGTAAACCTCAGATTATATTATGGCTGTTGAGGTCGAGAAAGGAGATCTAGAAGATCAATTGGAATTTTACAGAATTTAGCTCGTTTTCATTTTAAGGTTGTTTGTCTTGTTATTTTCTTTTCGACATCAAGTTTGTCTACAATAATAATAAAAGCTTTTGCTTATTTTCTCCATACATTCCACTCTAAAAACCGATTGGGTCGGTAGAAACTCATCGATCTCCTAAAAAATGATTGGCAAGGGTTAAAACCAATAATTGGTATAAAACCTAAGTAAAATAAAATCTTTGAGTAAAACCGATTGGGTCAGTAGAAACTCATCTATCTCCTAAAAAACGATCGGCAAGGGTTAAAACCAATAATTGGTATAAAACCTAAGTAAAATAAAATCTTTGAGTAAAACCGATTGGGTCGGTAGAAACTCATCTATCTCCTAAAAACGATCGGCAAGGGTTAAAACCAATAATTGGTATAAAACCTAAGTAAAATAAAATCTTTGAGTAAAACCGATTGGGTCGGTACAAACTCATCAATCTCCTAAAATGATCTACAAAGGCTAAAACCAAAGATTGGTATAAAACCTAAGTAAAATAAAATCTTTGAGTAAAAACCGATTGGGTCGGTACAAACTCATCAATCTACTAAAAAGATCTACAAAGGTTAAAACCAAAGATTGGTATAAAACCTAAGTAAAATAAAATCTTTGAGTAAAAACCGATTGGGTCGGTACAAACTCATCGATCTACTAAAATGATCTACAAAGGTTAAAACCAATAGTTGGTATAAAACCTAAGTAAAATAAAATCTTTGAGTAAAAACCGATTGGGTCGGTACAAACTCATCGATCTACTAAAATGATTTACAAAGGTTAAAACCAATGATTGGTATAAGACCTAAGTAAAATAAAATCTTCGAGTAAAATCCGATTGAGTTGGTACAAACTCATCGAACTTATAAAAACGACTTACTCATATTTAATGCCAACAATCGAAATGAAACTAAATAGATTCAAATGATTCTTCTCAACCTTTGAGTCACAAGCTATTGGATTACAAAGTATTAGTCATAAAACAAAGTTTATTCATATTCCTGAAGCTATTACAAATAGTATACATTGAACAGGCACAGAGATTTTCTACATTAGTTATCGACACACCCTATTACATGATAAAATGGGGTCCTATCTAGTGGAGCTCGGTTGTCCAGTAGACTTGTAAAAACAATCTTATAAGCTCATCTTATCGACTGATAATATCTGGGTTTGAAGAGAGACAGTATGAATTACAGGCTTCTGTCTTTGTTTATTATCATACACCACCAACATTTTTTTCATCAGTTGAGCCTGATCGACGAGGACAACCGCCTTTTAAGTTCCGAAGTTTCAACCCCAAGCTTGGAGAATCTAGGACTCATACTTCACCAGAACTTCATGAGATCGAAATTCTTCTTCGGTCGTTGGTGGTCAGCAGTCTCAATCATGTTTTCTTATTTTAATGAACTAACCTCCACCGACCACGGAACTATTAGATCGGAATACCATTGTACCGACCTCTATCCATTTGCACAGTATTGTCGGTATACGATTGGCATTCCGATCGATCCCCTTTTCTAGGGATCGGAGACTTCATAGTCTTTGAGAAGTCTCCATTTTTCGATTCCGCCCATACCAAGTCGTAACTCTGAGTATTTTTTGAAAACTTCGAATTGGGTGGACGACCACCATTTTGAAAAAGGAAAGAGTCCATCTTTCTGCAGTTTTACCTAAGATAGAAAATAAGTAGAAGGTAAAACTCCTTTTATAGATGGAACGGTAAAATCCAAGGGTAGAAATGATATCTAATCAACGGTGGCGATAATCTATCGGGACTTGCGTTACAAAATATAACTACCAGTCATAAATATGGGAACCATTATAAACTCAGTATAATATTGATCGATTGAATATTACATCTTAGGTCGATAATCGACCTGATAAACTTCTCATTACAAAGATTATATTACAGTTTTATGGTTCCTATCATACAAAGGCTCGACCATACAAAAGTAATGGTCAATAAATGAAAGAACTTGAAGTACAGGTCAAGAGAAGATAGTTTATGTTCGACGCCATCGGAGGACAGGCACATCCGACCATCAGATAGTTCGAGCGATCTCAGACCAAAGCCAGCAGTAATTTCGAAAGCTTCGAGGTGTGGGATGACCGTCCTTGCAAGGTCCGAAATAGCGACCCCCTTAAAGAAACTGATGCTTTTTCTTCACCAGATCCACCATAGGTCGAAATGATCTCACGCATGGAGTTCTCGCCCTGTCAGAAACAAGTTGATTTCGATAAAGCAAGAATCCAGCTTTCCTCTAACCCCGAACTATACCGTATGGCACAAACAATGATCGACCAACACCCAGCTCGATCATTACCGCATATTCCTAGAGATCTCATTTTTCCAATTCCACCCATGCCAAAGTCGGGAACTCATCCATTATTAAAGACAACAAATTCTGGTGGTCGAACATGACAATAAAAATAAAAATCCTTCCTTAACATATTTTATGAAATGAGGAAGGAGGTAATGGCCTTTTTTTTATAGGCAGAAAAATGGGAATCCAACGGCGATAACTAAGGATCCTATCAACGGTCCAGATTTTTAAAAGACGGTGCATTGTTATAATTGGGAGACAGTTATACGCACAATTGGATTTTTCTACAATGGCGGGTAAACAAAAACAAAAATAAATAACATAGGTTAACAATTAAGTTGAAGAAAATTTCTATAAATGTTTCTACAATTACAAAGGATTGATGGATATGATCGAATGAATACAACAGAAAGGGATTACATTTATTGCTAAAATCTAACTGGATTTATTACAAATATTCCAAATTATTCGTTTATCAGTTGCTCCTCACGATGATTGCTTCTCCAATCCGACCTACTTCTTATTTTTGGAATCTTGCACCTGCATTTGATGAAGATCGGTGAATATACTTCACTAGACCTTTATGAAGTATCCTCCTTGGTCGAGGAATACCTCTACAAACTCCTACAAAATATCCTCCTTGGTCGAAGAATATCCTGCTACAATATTACAAAGTATCATCCTGGGTCGAAGAAAATGACCCTTACTGGAGAATACTTTACTTTTAATGAACTAACCAGCTCTCTTTGTTCTTAACAGCCTTTATCAAGGAAAATTCCACCATAATCAGGGCACCACAAATATCCCATACCTCTCATAATATATCTACGTTTTACAGATGAAGACATGATTTTCCCTTGTGTTAGAATTCTTTTTAAGTAACAAGGAGTTATTTATATTTGGGAGAATTTATGATTTAACGGACAGCATATGAAACGTTCTACGGCTACGGTTACGGCACAGATATCTAAGCGACTTTTCCTCTCCCGAGAAAATAGTCAACAATCGTTAATATGGTCAGTTCGGAACGAGGAGCTTTTCCGTACAAAAAAAGATATACGTACATCAGGGATAACTACAAGGCATTTCTCCTTCAAAAAAAAAAAAAAAAAAAGAAAAGAAGAACAGAAAGTACAAAATCTACCGTTCGAGAATGTGATCGGGGCTCGTGCGATGACCAAGATAGGTGATCAACTCTTGAGTACGTTGCTTATACTCAAGAGCAAAACTCTTTCGAACTCTTGTTTCTTCCCTTTCTCGATCTGAGATTGGGTAACTTCCTCCAGATTTTTGTTCAGCCGAAGCAGGTCTTCTTTCTCTTTTTCAAGTTGCTCTTTTTCGGACTCCAAACTACCATTCACCCGAGCAAGATCTTCTTTCTCTTTAGAAAGCCTTTCATTGGCAGCTCGAAGATTCTCAGCTTCGGTCATCAGTGATCGATGAGCTGCAGCAATAGTGTCCAGTCTTGTATTAGAATCGAGTCGGGAAAAATAAGATTCATCATTTTGAATTCCGAGTTGAGCAGCTTCATGTTTGACCTGTGACAATTTATAAAAGAATCAGAATAAGTGGTAAAGGAATTAGAAGACAAAATATTTTTGTTAAACATAAAATCCTATTACCAACTCCAAGTGCTTGAAAATGGACTGAACGAGCTACAGAGAAGAATGATTCCTTCAGATTATCTAGTTCTTTAGGCAAAATGGTACCCATCCCCAAATTCCAAGATACCCCGTCGGGCTCGTAAGTTGCAGGAATGCATGCATCTAGAGATACTCCTCCTGATCGATCCAAAAAGAGATTGTATCAAGGCAATGTTGGAGGTCGGAGAAAGAACTTGAGTGTTTTGGGAACCAGATTGTATCAAGGCAATGTTGGAGGTCGGAGAAGCAAAAAGAGATTCGGGAATTTCTTCAATCACGGATCACCCCATCTGCAAGTTTGGCTCGACCTCAGGATTAGGAGCGACAGGGTTGAGTTGCTGATCGGCTTCATGTTCGGAAGCTTGAACCAATGTATTGTCCGAAACAGGAATTGGAGGATCAACTCCTGATCGATCATCAGGAACAGGAGAGTTAGCTTGAGACTCCTCGTTTCGACAAGCTTCCAGAATGGTTGGATCGACCAAGGGGCTACAGATCGAAATTTTGGTAGGACCCATAGGAGAGTCCATGTGTTCCTTCGATCGGGAAGGGGTGTTCACCTTAGACGTCGAGGGATCCTCCGGAGGGGTCGAGACTCGACCTGAAGGAGGCACAGATTTTTGGGGAACGCCCCCTCCCTCGGAAGATGTTTGGTGTGAGCTCTCAATCCGAGCTTTCTTCTTTGGAGTTTCTCGTCTAGAAGGACCACGTAAAGATCGCTTGGTAGCACCAAAGAATAGATTGGAACTCATGGCCGAGGAATAAAGGAAATCGTGTGAATTTCGAGCTATTACTTTGACCTATTTCAGAGAAATTTTATATTTCAAGTGGGGACGCGCGGTAATTCTTCAAAGAATTTACCTTAATATATAGTTAAGAAAATGACAATTATGTCCTTAACATAAGGCGCGAAAAGTAAAATTTTAAAACTACTAGAGAAAGTTAAGTTAATTCGACATTCCTGATCATGAAAAAGACAAAGGAAAAATTTGACAAAGACAATTCTACGATAAAATTTATATACATCGAAAAGGGTACTTTACAAGATTCATTTACAAAAGGCTACATATACGACGGGGAGACTAATAAAGACTTGTTACAAGAATTGATAAAATCTAGGTCGTAGATATGGCCTAATTTGTGGGTGTAACTTCTTCCGAGGATGTCTCTTCGTTGTCATTAGCTTCTTCCTTATTCTCTTGATCGTCGTCGACATCCTCTTCAGGCTCTAAGTCAGGGTCGGGCACAGGAAAGGGAATTCCGAACTCAGCCACTAGATGTGCCAAGGGATGATTGTTGTATTGAACGGTAGTTAGGGACTCCGGGGGATATTCTCGAAGCCTTCGGTCTTTGCTGATGTCCATGACTTTGCGATAATCAGCCCGTCTATCAGGGATTAGCTCAGACTCGATCAATTGATCGACCCCCTTATAAAATGAGCTCAGCAACAGATCCCCTATTTTTTCATGAATTATAGCCGTGCTAACAGGAGAATTAAGAAATTCTCGAACAATAGGCTCGACATCGGGGGTCCGAGCTGCATCCATGGCCTTATCCATGTCGGCATCATAGTCTTTAGCTTCAAGTTGGGATCGAAGCGAGAGAATCTCCGACTCTAGCTTGCTTATCGAAGTAGCGTGAGAAACACGTTGCTCATCCAATTCCCGATTCATTTGGTCGACCTGGGCTTGGTACCGACTGGCGTCCATCATAGTACTGATAATATGATGATTGTCGGTCCCAGATTGGGATTTTCACCAGGGCCGGGTTGGTTTTCAACAGATGCTCCAGAACTTTCGACCTTGGCAAGTTTATCTTCGAGCTCCCTAATCTTAGCCGTTAATATGTTGTTGGTCTCCTCCACAAACTTCCATTGATCCCTGTGTAATGCCGCATCGTATAAAGCGGTCTGCAAAATTATATCATTTGATTGAGAATAGATCAAAAAGAAACTTAAATTATGTTGAAATGACATCATTATGAAGAACATATTACCACTTCATGAGCATGCGCTGATCTTGCAAGCTGGTCGAGTGGCTCCCTCACAAAATTTCGTTGTACATCCCTGGTGAAAGTCGAAGACAAAAGAATTCGAATGGATTTATCGAGGATATTCTCTTTGTCATCAGTCATCAAAGAATCCTCTGCAGAGTATCCGACTGCTCGTTTCCCCTGAAGATGGCTTTCAATCATGTCTACCAGGGAGGCCTTGTGGCTCGAATCTCCGACATGAGTAAAATGCTCACCTTGTATATCATACAACTGCTTCCTCCTTTTCGCCTCTGGACCAGTGGGGTTTCGTTCTAGCCAAGTTTTACAACCTAGGATACCATATTGATCCCTAATATATTTGGGAGGAAAGCCACGTCCTGGACCAGTGCTCGATGAGGGAGTATCCGCCAAGGGTTGGTCAGTCATTGGGTGAGGAAAGCGGATAGGATCTGCACTCTCAAAAGACTCTTCCTTGATGTCTTCCAGATCCTGATGCTGGTCTCTTCTCCTTTTTCTGGATACTCTCTGCTCTATAAGCACTTTTCCCGATGATTTCCTCAAGCTCGAAAGGACTGTCTTTCCAACCATCGAGTAACGACATTTTTCGACCATGGAAGCTACAATATAAAAAAATTACAACGTTAAAGGAACAATTGTTGAGAATCCTTTTTAAAGGTAGCTTAATTAAGATATTAAAGTTTTACCCAATGGACGATCATCTGTTGGGATGGGAAAATCAAGGGAACTCAATCCAACTCCTCGAAGAAAGATTTCTCCGACAAGGAAAACGACTGGTATTTATCCGATCTCATCTCCGTTATCATGCTTGAAGGAAAATGATCATCCGGAGCCAATTCTCCGATCACCTTTCGACCGCCATACACCCAGGATGGGTCGTAACCCCAGTCGAAAATAAACGGTTCAGTTTCTCCGTTCTCGAGTATACGGTGGGTCGGAGGTTTGACAAAAAAGTAGTTTGATTTCCACTCCGTGCTGTTACTTGAAATAGCATTTTCCAGTAAAGCAAAGCCTGGTCTTTGACTGACGTAGTAATAGCCTAAATTGGCGGAAGTCGATATGGAAAGTCGAAAAAAGTGAAGAAAATTACGAAAAGAGGGTTGCAGTCCCTTCGCAACCATCAAGACTGAAAAAGCCATAATGAAGGCAATGACATTAGGTACAAGTTGTGTTAAAGAGACAAAGAAGGTCTCTAGAAGTTCGAGGAGGATCGGAGAAAGGGGGTAACGCAATCCATGATCCAAATGCGAAGTGTAGAAGGCTCGGCAGTTTTCTGGAGGTGTATTTACCCTCTCCTCCGCAGAAGGAAGGATTATCTCAAAGTCCGAGGGGAAGTAACGACCATAATCTCTCCTCAAGGCCGGCAAATCCTTTTCTTTTAGTCGAGAAGGAAAAAACTCGATGGGGGCAGAGATTTGAGGTTGGGCAGTTTTCAATTTCCTTGAAGTCTTGGCAACCATTTCTTCTTCAGGAACTATCTCGACTACCAAACTGTCAACCCCTTTCTCCTCATAATCTCTAATTTCTTCGGCCTGAACGCCGTCCCCTATTTCTTCATTGTCAGAAGAAAGGGTATCAGGGTTTACGACGTTTTGAGTTATAGGTTCTTCTTCGTTCTGGCTTGGGGAGTTAGGGTTCTGCGATGATGAAGCCATTCTTCTTTTTTGAAGATAGTCTGTTCGACAAATTGAACAAGTAGCGAGATTCTCGATTTAAACTTTTACTGCTGGAAGATCTAAATATTTGAGGTAAAAGTAAAAAGATCCCGCTTAATTCGACTATATATATGGACAGTGAAATGACGATTCAACCCTTCGCGACGTTTCTGTTTCCCGCCAGTAAAATCATGGGAAAACCCTATAGGCGTTTGACACACGTTATGGAGCAACGTGTCGTTACATGAAAGGGTTCAACGAATATGCACTCTTTTTCCCTTGCTCGGTTTTTATCCCATAAAAGGGTTTTTCCGAACTAGATTTTTAATGAGGCATACTTCATGAGCCACTGAAGGTTGACACTACGACTTTATCTACTTCTACAAGCTCTAGCTACGATTACGCTCGAGAAGTGAGGGAGTACTGATGAGGGCTATTTTACACCTATGGTTGAATAGTACTTTCCGAGCTAGTTCAGAATCAATCCGACCCGCGAAGTCGGAATAAGTCTCCTCGAAAGTTCCATGGTCGGCTCGATCTGCCTTTTACATCTAGTAGACCTGAATATCGATCCCGAAGTTTTATTGGGCCATGCAGGACTCCTAGGCCCTGCAGGACTCCTAGTTATGATAAGATACTACTTATGTTAGGATTGTTTATTCATTATAAATAGCGAATCCTTCATTGTATTAGGGATCCGAATTTCCCCCATTAATAATAAGAATTCAATGGTTCTTCTCTTACATAAGTTATCTACGTATTTAATATAATTTACATAAGTCTTGAATTGCACCCTCCTAAGTACTTTAACCAAACCCTAAATATACATCGTTATCATAATTATCACTGATATTATAACCTACACGAAATCAGGTTAAATCAAGTTTGTTGAACAGTCTCTAATCTGTCAGCTGTTTGCAACTCGTCTGTTAGACAATCAGCAGACTGATTTTGAACAGCATTTGAGTTATGAGCTTGGTTGAGATCAGGTAGTATGATGGGAACATATTCTTCTTTTCTTTCCATGGTCAATTTCTGAAGATCAGTAGATAAATCTTCATTAGTACTTTAATTCTTTTCAGAAGATTGATTAGGTTCATCAAATACTGCATGAATAGATTCTTCTACAAGTAAAGTTCTTTTGTTAAAGACTCTATAAGCTTTACTAAGAGTAGAGTATCCTACGAGAACAGCTTCATCAGCCTTTTATGCAAAAGCAGTAAGGTGATTTTTCCCATTATTCAAAACAAAACATTTACAACCAAATATTCTAAAATAGTGAATATTAGGCTTCCTGTTATTCCAAAGTTCATAAGGAGTCTTGTTTTGACTTTTGTTGGTCATGCATTTGTTCTAGGTGAAGCATCTTGCATTTGTGGCTTCTGCCCAAAATCTTTAGGCAGTTTTGCTTCAGCTATCATTGTTCTGGTAGCTTCTTTCAGAGTTCTGTTTTTCCTTTCAGCAACTCCATTTTGTTGAGGGGTTCTGGCAGCAGAGTACTCATGACTGATTCCTCTGAAATTACAATACTCATCAACAATAGAGTTAGTAAATTCAGTGCCCCTGTTTGATCTGAACTTTAATATTTTCAGGCTCTTTTAATTATGGATCAGTTCCATCAGATTAGTAAGATGTTCCTGGGTTTCACTTTTCTTTTTCGTAAATATCATGCAAGTAAATCTTGAATAGTCATCCACAACAGCTAGGCAATATTTCTTTCCACCATTGCTGATAGGATCAATAGGTCCAAACAGGTCCATATGTAATAGCTCCAAAATTCTGGTTGAAGATTGGTGCTTCTTGCTTTTGAAAGATGACTTGACTTGTTTACCCTTCTGACATGCATCACAGAGCTTGTCTTTGCTCATGACTGTCTTTGGAATTCCTTCTACCAAATCATTCTTGATTAATCTGTTGATGGTCTTGAAATTCAAATGATTCTTCCTTTTGTGCCATAGCCAACTAATTTCACTTGATGTAGAGGCCACCAAACAAATATTAGAACTCTTATCCACAGAATTCCAGTCAACTATGTAGATATTTCCTTGTTGTCTTCCAGATAAGATAACCTTCTTTGTTCCACTTTGTTCAATGTAACACTTATCTGATGAGAAGATAACTGAAAATCCTTTGTCACAAAATTGACTTATGCTTAGGATATTGTACTTCAGGCCTTTAACATAAGAGACGTCAGATATCTCAATGTTTCCTTTGATAAGCTTTCCACTGGCCACAACCTTGCCTTCTTTACTGTCTCCAAAAGTTACCTTTGGACCGTCTATAACAGCAGCATCAGTCAGTTCATGTATGTCGCCACACATGTGCTTCGAACATCCACTGTCCAAGTACCATTTCTTCTCTACTTTACTCCTACTCCTAATCCTAACCTACAAAATAAAATAAAATATTTTAGGTACCCTTTATTGAGAGGGTCCTGGCGGATTAGTATCACATTTGACAACCCAATATTTGGAAACCTTAGGCTTCTTAGGATCAGTAGAGTTTGGTGGAGATTTCTTTACTCTTGAATCATCATAAGTTTCAGTATGCATATGTTCATGATAATTATTATGATAAGAGTAATGCTCATAAGTAGGGTATGGTGCATGATAAGCAGGATAAACATGCATCAGATGATGAGCAGGATATGAAGCAGCATGTTAAGGTGGATAATGAGGTGTAGCATAATATGATGGATAAGCAGGTTACACGTAATAAGACTCATTTCCATACCAAATATTATCGTTTCTATGATTTCTTTGCTTCTTAGGTTTAGTTCTGACTTGCTCTTTAATGGACGACTTAGACTTTTTACTAGTCTGATTATTTTTGCTCTTATCAGCAGATTTCTTAGGGCTACTTTGCTGTTTAGCTTTACTGGTTTGTTTTTAATTTCTAGGCTCTTTAACCTTTTTAGCCTTTGGAGATTTTTTCTCCTTTTTCTCTGTTTCTAGTGAAGTGGGTTTAGTTGTCTGAATATATAAGATAACCTTACTGTTATCAACATATATGAATTTTTCAGTGTGGTTCAATTCTAAACACTCTTTTACTAAGGGTGAGTTTGGCCCAGCAATTGCATAATTACTTTTACAATAATTGATTATGTCATAATTTCTTTTGAGATAATTGCTTTTACAATAATTGATTTAGCGTTTGGTTTCAAGTTTTCAAAATTGATTATAGAAATGTAGTCTTTTATCTAATTTACAAAACTACCCTCATATGTATACTATCCAATGATATTATTTAACTATCACAAAACATATTATTATTATTACTTACATTAATCAATTTTTTTTTTTGCATAAATGTAAAATAAGATTGATAAAAAATAATAACAAAATAATAGAAAACAAGTAATTGATTTTTTTAAATTTCATATAGCGCAAAACTATAATAAAAAAAGGAATGAAACTACTAAAATGAATCATATATCAATTAAGAAAAATCAAATCCAAAAAATGTCAGAAGATTCAAAATCTAAAATGTTATAAATCACAAAAAGTCAATAATTAGCTATAATTGTTTTTAGAAGAAGCAATTTGAGCAGCTAGCTGATTACGAAAAATATCCATTTCTTTGTCATCTCGTGCTTCTTTTCCATTATTACTATGAACTTCACCAAGATCTTGACGATTATCAAAAACACTTTCCTTTTCATATTTCTTGAACTTGCGATCAATTTTGGCCTTTTTTCTAATATAATTATGAAGGGCCATCGATGCACAAACTATCGCAACTTGAACATCAAAGTCAAATGAATGCATCTTCTCTAATATTCGCCACCTTGACTTCCAAACGCCAAACGTTCGCTCAATCGTGCCTCTCAATGATGAATGAGCTCTATTAAATATTTCTCTCGTATTTTTAGGTTGGGCTCCTCTTCGAAAATCGGGTAAATGATATCTTTCTCCTTTGTAAGGTGCAAGATAGCCTGTCGTATTTGAATACCCAGCATCAACCAAGTAGTATTTTTTCTGAAAACATGACTTACAAATTATATTAGTTATTCTTTTATAACTAGGCATATAGAATAATGCAAGCCTATATTCACAAAGTACCTTTTGGAGGATGTGGAAATTTCAGTTCTGGATTTCGAATGGCCTGATGAAATATACGTGAATCATGAGCACTTCCTTCCCATCCCGGCCAAACAAATGTAAAACACATGTCAAAGTCACAAACAGCCATAATATTTTGGGTAGCATAACCTTTCCTCCCAATATAAGGAATTTGTTTATTTGTAGGAAGAACCGCCTTAATGTGTGTTCCATCAATTGCTCCAATACAATCCTAATGGTTAAAATGTAATAAAAAAAATCAAATATAGCATTATCCTATGCAATAATACGGTAAGTAGTTAACTTATTTACCTTGAAATATGGCCAATATTTAGGATTTTGGCGAATATGTTGAGGCACTATGTCAAATGACTCTGGTGGCTTAATAATATCAATTGACATAGCAACTAATGCTCTAAGAGTATCATGAAAGTGTCTGCTGATAGTTTCTCCAGAGTGTTGAAATCTTTCTTGCAACATTCGATTACTAACACTATGACCCAAAGTCATTAAAAACATTGCCACTTTTTCTTCGATTGTGACATTCCTACTCGCTTTTAAATTATACTTGCTCCCTAGATCATGACATAAGTCCATAAAAACCTCTTTTTCCATCCTAAATTGTTGTTGACATCGTTTCCAATGTCCATTTAGAACTTCCACCACAAATTTGTGACCTGTCTGCTCTGATGTCCTGCATGGTTCCTTATGAATATAGTTGACATAATAAGTCACTATACTTGTTAAAGCAGCCACAACAAGTTCATCAAATCCATCATCTTCTCTGATCATTTCTATTTCATCCATCAAATACTGCAATAAAAGAGATAAAAAGAAACATAAACTATCACATATTTGTTAAAAAAATAAACCAATTCATCACACTTGTACTAAAAAATGAATAAACACATGATAGAAAATGCAAATTCACGTCTTTAACATTGTAATTAGTTCTAGAAAAACCCCAAATAAAAAATTACTCAAACTACTACTATCCTAAATAAGTTCAACTAAACGAAGTAGATTAAATTGATTTAAATCCATATAGCCTCCGAGCTATTGTTGCTAAATGTCGCGTATTCACGGCGTTCTTCTTGCTTTAGCCAAGTGTATCGTGTCATAGGATCACCAAGTGCTCTGAACATTTCTCTGTTTTCAGCTTTCATGAACAAACGAGTTCCAAGCATATACATGTCATCACATTTGTTAACTTCCGGAATTTCTTCTAACATATTCATTGCAGCTTCGATAGTACATCCAGATGCGTTAGATAGATGAACTTTGGTGGGACTTGTTGTGAGACCTCCTCGTTTGTTCTTACTTTCTACAACTTCAATAATGCGGTCAAGCTGTTTTAACAACTTTTTAGCAGTTCCTTTCTTTCCACTCTGTTTTACAATATTATTCTCATCGATTTTCCTTTTCTTCATATCAACAACATTCTTACCATTGTTATCACTTATTTTCTCAACACTGCTTGATTCTGAAATGTCTTCAACTTCAACACTCTCTCCATTTTTAGGTTGAGAATAGATTGGTGGCATTACTCCAGAATTTGGAGCGTAAGCTCTAGCTCCATTAGCAGCTACATCCAGAAATAGTTCATCTAATAAAAAGCAATGATCTAAACCTCTCACCCGAAACTTAGCTAATTCTTCATTCTTCTGTAAATATAAATTAACGAAGTATATAAGTAATATAAGTATAATGACAAACATATACAAAAAAAATTAAAGTTAACTATAGATATTTCACCTGAATTTTTTTCTCCCACCACTGGTCACTTGCAGTTACTGTTTGCTTTTCATGATCCCAACCAAGTCCCGTCTCATGCCCAACAAGTAAATCCCATAAATTCCACTCCTTCTTTAGAACATCATATCGGTTTTTCAGTTGGCTTTTATCATAGTGCTTTCCAGTTTCTTGTGTGAATTTTTCTATTATAGTTTTCCAACCAATCTTAGTGAAGCACATGTTCGGTCGATTGCCAGCTCTTTTCTCAACAACACACAAATTAACAAAGATCTCATTGGATCGAGCATCCTAAATAGCTTTTGGTTTAGCACTATTTTTTTTTCTTTTGGTACTTTTTCTCGGGCTTACTTAGTTTCTGAATTTCATTACATGTAACTACCTCGTTTGTATCCATCTATTTGAAATGAACACTACAAAAAAAATACAGTAAACAATTTACTTAGGAAACCTCTGTTCTGAGTAATTATACTTCAACTACATGGTCCATGAATATCTCAAAACAAGCTAAGTAGTTGATTCAAATGTCTATGTAAGGTAATACTTCTCAATGTTATTCATGAATTTGACACCATCAAGGAAGTATAGTTGGAGTGTCTAGTTTTTATTTACAAACATCTGCTCCTTGAAACAACTCAATTCATCATTTGTCAACAACACAAGCAAGGTACTTTCAAGATCTGAATTAGAAGTTAGGTTAATCCTACTTTTGAACAATTATATCATAAATGAGATGCATCAATACAAGAAAGTCCCCATAAACTACAATTGAAAGAGCTCATTAGAAAATCATTAAACCAAAACAAAATTGTTAATTGTACACTATACAGAAAGGCAGTGATGCCTCCATCTAGAGCAGATACCATACACTAAAGCTTAAACAATTAGCAAACTCGGATATAGCCCAAATTTCAAAGTTAGAGTTGCTTTTGCCATCAACTTAAGAAAATTAGCATTATTGAATGATCTTATTGCATGGGTTAGAGGCTTCGAGCATCAGATTTATGTAAAGCTATCTACACAAAAAAAAAGGTTATGTATTTATTCGATTCACCTAATATGCACTCCGTTATCTATGACACAACGATGTATCATCGAACAAACCTTCCAATCATACTTCAGGCTCCTCTCAAGGAATTTAAAGCTATTTACACAGAAAACTCTTATATAATTCCTAGAATCTTCAATTAAAATCTTGCGCAACCATCAAACAGAAATCCTAAAATCTTATAAACTTCATAATTCTGTGAGTACCCATCATAATAGAACTCTAATAAATTAAACCACTGTCAAATTAATTTGATCCCCTAAAAAATTAACTAAAAACTCAGCCTCAGAGTCATAGGCATAAACTTCCAAAACAAAACCCAGCAATACCAGTAAAACATAAGAACTAAAAATCAGTCCTAATTAACTAGGAAAAGATGCATACCTTGAAAAAACTCATAAAATCGAAATTAAAATATTAAGGTATAACTTTATTTCCCCTGCTCTATTTGATTCTTTTATTTTCTTCTCCAGTCAAGGTAATGAAAATCATCAAGAAGATGGATTCCAACAGAGGTAGTACATATCTTGATGGATTCCAACAGAGATAGTACATATCCAAGTACCAAACTAAATTGCAAATACACAATAATTCATATCAAAATTATCTCTGATCCCTATTAAAAAAACAATCATGAAATTTCAAGAATAAAAATATGGAAAGAAACAAGGATCAAATTGTCTAACCTAATTGTACGTAGAATTTCTCCGTGAAGAACTGGTGGCGGGAGCTGCTCTTCTTGTTGGAAATTTTTGCGAGAGTTTAAGGGTTTCACATATATATAACTTGAGCAAGGGCATAAAAGAAATTTGCTAGAAATTGAATTCTTGCGGTGATGAAAAGCACCAAAATACCTACTTTTGCAGATCGTAGGTTTTTTACGGTGAGGAGAAGCAAAAGCAATTGTGAATTGAGAGGCCAAACACCCTGATTTTGACGATTGGGCTTCAACCGCGGAATTGGGCAACTGAATCGTGAGGCCAAACGGGCCCTAAATGTAGTTTCTGCTTTATAGGTATGTTTACTGATGCAACAGAAGACTTATCATGAGTAGAGATAATCTTTTCAAGTTCCATGATTTTTCCTTTGTAAACTTCACATTCTGCTTTCAGAGATTCATTCTCATGCGCAAGGTTTTTGTACTCAGCTGATTCTTGTGGTCTTTCAACCGTAAGTTTCAGTAGATAATTTTATTTTTCAGCACAATCATCTCTTCCCTAAGCCTCGCAAAAGCATCAACAACGTTAGTGTTGTTTTTCATCATTTGTTCAAATGAAATGAATAGTTCATTTTCTCCTTCAGAAAGAGTTACCTCATCATCAGAATCCTCTGATTCTTTGGCCCTGAGACAGAGCAGTGCAGGTGTCTCTTCTTCAGCAGAGTCATCTTCTGATGTACCCGAGTCTGAATCAGACGAGTAGATGGCTGCTATCTTTTCAGCTTCAGCCAACAATACTTTGTTATTTTGATGTCTCCTCTCTTTTCTGACTTTCTTTTCTTCCTTTGTATACTTCTCAGCTTTAGGATATGGGCAGTCCTTGATGAAATGTCCCAATTTCTTGCAGTTATAGCACATTAGTTTGGATCTATAATTATCCTTACTTTCATGAGAATAAGAGGTAGGGTTAGAAGTAGAAGTATTGTTGTATTTGTTCTTCATTTTTCTTTTGTATAACTTTTTTAATCCATTTAGCAACAACGCGACGTCACCATCAGTTTACTCCTTTTTCCTGAGTATCAAGGTCTCATCAGATGAGTCCATTTCTTTTGTTTTGCTTGCTGTTCTTCTTGGTTTATCTGCAGCTATTAAGGCTGCAGTTGGGTTAGAAGTTGATGTATCTTCTATTCCCATTCTAGGCAGTTTAAACTCATATACCTTGAGTACAGAAAATAGCTCTATCAGAGAGATCTTTCCCAAATCTCTTGATTCTTCCATGGCTGTGATCTTCATGTTGAACTTGGGAGGTAGCGCCTTTAGAACTTTGACTATGATCTCCTTATTATTAAAGTCTTTTCCAACTTTAACACTTCATTTAATGTCCTTGTAAACCTTGTATCCATTTGATCAATGGTTTCTCCGGACTTCATTATGAAGTCTTCCAACTTCTCAAGAGCTATGCCTAAGTTATGCTCTTTAATGGCATCATTCCCTTCGCTCATATCACAAACTGTGTCCCACATCTCTTTTGCGGTTGTGCAGTGTTTGACTTTATCAAACCTGTCATTATCAAGGTCTCTTGTCATGATAAATTTCCCGATCCTGTCAAGATTGTTCAGCTTTATTTCTTCAGTTGTCATCTCCTCAAGATCCTTTTCAACGACTACATCCTGGTCATTGATTTTCACTGTCTTGGTGATTTGGATTGGACCTATGGTTATGCATCTGTACATATTATCATTGTAAGCAGCAAGGAAGATTTCCATGCGGATCTTCCAATCCTTGAAACTCATACCACCAATGTGGGGAACATGTTTGATACAGTCCATTTTCAAAAGGTTTTATTTTTCAAAATATGCTCTTTTGAAATCTTTTGAAAAACACACTCTGGATCAAGCTCCTTGATCAGGCAAATGATTCAAATGAACCACCTGCTCTGATATCACTTTTTGGTCCCAAGTGGTTAGATTTGGTCTAGAGGGGGGGGGGGGGTGAATAGACCTAAGTATCTTTTAAAATTTCTCAAACTTCTCTTATCAGCAGACGAAGCTGATTGAAACTTGTGAGACTACTTTGCTGATTCTGCACTTAGCTGTAGGACCAAAATATGGGCCACTCTCGACCCGATCCTAGAACCTGACCCAAGGAAACCTTGTCAACGAGGAGCATAAAACTATTAGAATAGTACATCAAGTCATGGATAGCTGCATAATAGAGCGAAGGACTAAACTACAACTACAAGACTTTTTCCAATGAAGACAACCTATAATGAGGCTAGACTGCAACTGACATGCGCTGTCTGTGAGTCCCAAACCACGGGAAGATTCATCCAGATCCACATCTCTACCTTTTTAGGGAACGTGGGCATGGTCCTTGGCAACTTTCCCATGAATGCAAATCACATCCCCCAAATCAAGGGCATTCCTTACAAACAAGAGCTCCAAAAACAGGTACAAATACCCAATGTATGACCTAATTAAACTAATGCACAATTCATAATCTACACTACTTATGCCTCAAGTTCTGGCTCCATTCATTCAGGGCAAGAGGAAAAATTCTTGTCTGTTGTACCACAACTTCACCCTCGCGTCGGGGAAAACATCCCCACCGAGGCAACAGTCCGCCCCGCAACCAATGAATTTGACAGGGATGAAGTTCAAACACAAGCTCGCAGAGCCCCGCCAGGAAGGACGCAACAACATCAATAACCTCACGAGGGCCTGGACCGGCTGAATAGGAGAACCAATGAGCTTCATGATGATATCTCACAAAGGAGAGCGCATGGACCCTCTCAGCGTCGGAATGCCTCACCTTTGTGCGATGAGCTACTCAATGAAAGACTTACCAATGGGTTCATAATTCCTAGAGGGCTACCTCACTTTGAGGGAACCAACGATCTAGTAAGGCACTCCTTCAATTTAATGATATAGCTCTACCATCAGTCTGATGGCGAGAACGCCCAAGGGAAGGCCCAAAGTGTTGGGATTTTATGGGTATGATTGTCAAAAACAACGTTGCGGAATATAAAATTTTTCAATTTTTCATACACCAATTCCCAAGAACATTTATTAGCATATATGAATAAGGTTGAATACAATTTAGCAACAAATTACTAAATTAAAAGTGGTAAATCGAATTTACCTCACCACAGGCAAGGTGGTGGTTTCTCCGGTCTTCTCTTTCCTCGTTCACTGAGCACCCCAAGTGTTGTGCCTCCAGAGATTAGTCCACACCAGATGGATGGAATGACACCTTCGAATCCTTAGGCTAAGAACTGGAATTGAAGGTTTGTCAATGGCAGATCTAGATCCAGATCTAGATCTAAGTGAAGGAGAGAGCAAGAGGGAGAGAAGGGGGCGGCCAAGTGAGGGGGGGCGGCTAGGGTTTTAGTTTAGCTTAGGGTTTGAGTCTCAACTTAGACTCCTTTATATAGCCACCTCCAAAGCCCCTTTGTGTGCAAGACTTGCTATTGGGCCATTAATTAAATTGGCCCATGTCTTGCATTAATTTAATTAAACCCTTTAATTAAATTAACCCAATTAATCTAATTAATTATCTCCCACTTTAATTAACTCTTTAATTAATATTTAATTAATTAGACTATCTAATTAATTATTTCTCTCTCAGAATTAACTCTTTAATTCTTTTATTTGATTTAACTCTTTAAATCAAACCTTTCCTTAATTGACTGTCACTGTCCAACTGTATTGTGTGTGACCCTCTAGGTTCACCATCAATTGGCCGTAGGCCCACGACTTTCGTGATTTAATTAATGAGCAATTAATATTCAATTAATTGCTCCGATCAATAAACTCCTTTAATTGACCACTCCAGAATTAATCTCCCATTAATTCAGGAGTACCCACACCTCATGGTCGATGTCTAGCCACAAGCCCATGAGGCCCAACTTCAGGTGAATTGACATTAGTGAACCTCACCTCTTATAAGTACCATGTACATACGGTCCCTCTAACGACTAATTTCCCGATCGAGACCTAGGGTGTGTGAATTAGTCAGCACCTCTAATTATCTCGATTCTGTACTTTCTAATTCTAGATAATAATTCCAGTGTGACTGCTAAATTTGGAAACCCCTTTCCAAATCCGTCACTGACCATGGCCATGGATTTCTCGGAATGTATTATCTAAGAATGTACAGGAAATTCCCTCATTCATTACAATGAGTCGGTAGATCCCATCTTGATGCTAACCATCCGCACATACGACTATACGTACCCAAAGTAGGCGCACAATGGTCAGGCTACGTGACCGGCTCCTAAATCAAAATACGCACACCCGTATGCCGAATTCGCCCTAGCATCTCAAGTCCAAGGACTAAATCGTACACTGTTATAAGTCTTGAGAAACATCCCATCACTGATATGCTTTACGCACTTCCACAATGGGTTTCTCTGTTCGGGTCGTTCGATGCGTTCGATCCCCTATCGAACCACCTAGTCATATGCACTGACATCAAATGTCTTGTTCATGAAACTCCACAAATCCACTCCATGTGAATCATGCATAATCCTACAAGTCTTGACGATTCCTTCGATACCCCGTCTCGACAGGAATCTATGACTTGGAACACTTTTGAGATCACGACCTTAGAGACTGTTTCATGATTGCACTCAATACTGAGGTGAATCGTCCCATAGTCATGAGTGATCTCAGGGTTTCAACCAATCGCTTAAATGTGTTCGCGAAAGATGAAGTTGGCCATTAGTTTATCTTATCAAATAAATAAACTTTGCGTATTAATTAATAAATCAAAGATTCATACAAGATAAAATAGTCCTATTACAAGCTATTGAGTTGGCTTGCAGGGCACTATCCTATCAATCTCCCACTTGCCCTAAAGCCAATCACAAACATTTCTAAGACCCATCTTCACAAGATGTTCTTCGACCACTTTTTGCGATAGTGGCTTCGTTAGTGGATCAGCTACGTTATCTTTTGAGTCGACACGTTCCATTAGAATGTCTCCTCTACCAATGATTTCTCTAATCACATGGTATTTCCTCATCACGTGTTTGGACTGATGGTGTGATCTCGGCTCCTTTGCTTGAGCGATTGCCCCATTGTTGTCACAGAAGACTACTATGGGTTCTGCAATGCTAGGTACTACATCCAACTCTTGGATGAAGTTTCTTATCCAAACACTTTCCTTTGCTGCATCCGATGCGGCAATATATTCTGCTTCAGTGGTTGAATCTGCAGTGGTGGACTGTTTGGAACTCTTCCAACTCACCGCTGCTCCGTTGAGGCAAAATATATATCCAGAATTGGATTTGTAATCATCCACGTCAGACTGGAAACTCGAATCCGTGAATCCTTCGAGCTTCAATTCTCCACTACCGCCGTAGACCAAGAACATATCCTTAGTCCTTCTCAGGTACTTGAGGATAGCCTTTACGGCGGTCCAGTGTTCCTCCCCTGGATTTGACTGATAGCGGCTCGTCACACTTAGAGCGTGTGCTACGTCAGGTCTAGTACATAACATCGCATACATTATGCTGCCTATGGCAGACGCGTAAGGTATGAGAGACATCCTCTTTCTTTCTTCATCATTTGTAGGGCTCATAGATTTAGAAAGAGAGATCCCATGTCTCATAGGAAGCAATCCCTTCTTGGATTCTTCCATACTGAACCGTTTCAGTATAGTGTTAATGTACTGAGATTGGGAGAGTCCTAACATCTTCTTCGATCTATCTCTATAGATACGTATTCCCAATACGTAAGATGCGTCTCCCATATCTTTCATGGAGAATTGCGTGGATAACCACGCTTTCGTCTGCGTTAACGTTCTGATATCGTCTCCGATCAACAGAATGTCATCGACATACAACACAATAAATTGTACTGAACCCCCTTCGAATTTCTTGTACACACATGACTCATAAACGTTCTTGATGAAGCCAAACCCTTTGACTGTCTCATCAAAACGTTTGTTCCAGGTTCGGGATGCCTGTTTTAGGCCATAAATTGACCTTTGAAGTTTGCATACCTTATGCTCACTTCCTTTAGATGTAAAGCCTTTTGGCTGTTGCATAAAGATTTCCTTATCAATGTCTCCATTGAGAAAGGCGGTCTTTACATCCATTTGCCATATCTCGTAGTCATACCACGCGGCTATGGCTAATAAGATCCGAATGGATTTTGACATCGCTACTGGAGAAAAGGTTTCCTCATAGTCTATACCAGGCCTTTGAGAATAACCTTTCGCCACAAGGCGAGCCTTATGAGTCAAAACCTCTCCATTCATTCCAAGCTTGCGCTTGAAGATCCACTTACAGCCTACAGGGACAGTTCCCTCAGGTGGATCAACCAAGGTCCATACCTTGTTGGAATGCATGGAATCCATTTCGGATTGCATGGCTTCCTGCCATGCACCCGAGTCTATGTCTGACATAGCTTCTTCGTACGTCCTTGGATCACCATCCAATTGATCATTTTCGTGGATGAAGCCGAACCTTTCGGGTTCTCTACGAATTCGATCGGACCTTCGAAGTACTGGTGTACTAGATGGTTCAATAGGTTCAGGATCAACTCCCACTGTTTGTGGGGATGGGTCCACTTCCTGGACTTCATCAAGTTCTACGGACACCCCGCTTCTTTTAGTGAGGAAGTCATCCTCTAAGAAGTGGGCATTCCTAGACACGAACGTCTTTCGTTCTTTAGGGTCGTAGAACAGGTATCCAATGGATTCCGTTGGATACCCCACAAATTTGCACAAACTAGATCTACTATCTAGTTTATCTCCCTTCTTGTTCCAAACATAGGCAGGAGATCCCCATACTCGTAGGTACGAATACATGGGTGCTTTACCAAACCATTCTTGGTGTGGCGTCGTCGGCACCGACTTTGAAGGTACTATATTAAGTATCTTTGAAGCCGTTAAGAGGGCTAAGCCCCAAAATGAAAAAGGAAGATCAGCGAAACTCATCATGGAACGAACCATGTCCAACAGAGTTCGGTTCCTTCTCTCAGACACACTATTCAACTGTGGTGTTCTAGGAGGAGTTCGCTGTGAGAGAATACCATTCTCTACAAGATAATCGAGGAATTCTTGACTTAAGTATTCCCCACCTCGATCAGATCGAAGTGCCTTAATACTGTGTCCAAGTTGGTTCTCAACTTCCATTCGAAACTCTTTGAACTTTTCAAAAGCTTCGGACTTATACTTCATTAGGTACACATACCCAAAATGACTGTAGTCGTCTGTGAAGGTAATGAAGTATGAGAATCCTCCTCTTGCACTGACACTCAGTGGTCCACAAACATCGGTATGATCAAATCCAAGGTTTGTTTGGTTCGCTCTGGTTTCCCAGTAAAAGGCGTTTTGGTCATCTTTCCCTTGAGACAGGACTCGCAAGTTGAGAGATCATCTAGGTTCTGTATTTCAAGAGCCCTAGAGGAAACCAACTTTTGAATTCTACTCTTGGATATATGTCCAAGCCTAGCGTGCTATAACTGTGGACTATTATCATCTTGTTTTCTTTTCTTTGATTGAATGTGCATGACATTAGAATTAGCAGGTTCTAAGGAATAAAGACCATCTATCAAGGTACCACTAGCATAAGTAAAACCACCTTTTATTATGCTAAAATTTCCATTAGAAATGGAAAAACAAAAACCATCATTATCCAGCAAAGGAATCGAAATAATGTTTTTGATAATTGTTGGTACGTACAAACAGTCCTTTAAAACCAAAGTAAAATTGCCAAAAACTAATTCTACGTCCCCTATGGCCTCTGCCGCAACCCTTGCTCCGTTTCCAAAACGTAGGATCCTATCCCCAGGCTTAAGAGGTCTTACTGCTCCCATCACCTGCAAATCATTGCAGATATGAGAACCAGCTGCGGTGTCTAACACCCATGATGCAGAGTTAATTGAAATATTAACTTCAATAAAGAAAATACCTTTGGCTACCGTTTTAAGGTAGTCAGGGCAGTTCCTTTTCCAGTGCCCTGCTTTCTTGCAGTGGAAACATTCATCTTCTGGGCTCTTTCTCTTTTTCTCGACAACCTTCTTGGTTGTTTTAGAAGAGAACACTTTCTTCTTCTTCTTGCCCTTCTTTGGCTTTGCAGCCTTGGGTTGCTCAGCAATCAAGACAGATTTCTCCTTCTTAAGGGTAGCTTCTGCCGTTACCAACATATTGGTCAGTTCGTGAAGAGCGAGATTTCTCTCCTCCATGTTGAAATTCAACACGAACTGATCAAATGAGCGTGGCAGAGTATGGAGTAAGAGGTCAGTGCTAAGATCAGCATGCAAGTCTACTTCCAAGTTCTCTAATTTTTCAATCAGATTAATGAAACGAAGACAGTGATCTTTGACACTGGCTCCCTCAGCCATTCTCAGATTAAACAACTCCCTCGTCGTCTTGAACCTTTCGGTCCTAGACTTCTCTCCAAACATATTTCGGAGATGGAGAAGTATATCAACAGAATGCAACATCTTTGCATGCTGTTTCTGCAGCTCATTGGTCATTGATGCTAGCATTAGGCAGCGAACCTGAATATCATCATCAACCCATCTAGCATGGGTGGCTCGCTCCTCTTCCGAAACACCTTCCGGAAGTGCTCCAGGCATTGGGGCATCGAGAACATAGCTCCGACGATCGGAGTCGAGGACTATCCTCAAATTTCTTAGCCAGTCGATAAAATTTGATCCGTTCAGTTTGTTAGTGTCAAGGATGATAGATAATGGATTCTTAGACATTTTCGCAAAATGATCTACAAAATAGAATGATAACGTTCAGCTGACTGATCTAAATTAATACTTATAATTAACGACTATTGGACTTGTTATCGAAAAAGTTCTCCCACTATTTTTCTCGAAACAATTACCCCTTCAATTGTTCGGGAAATCTTATTTCCTAGCAGGTCTTGACGTCCCAGCAGACATTAATTGCACCCACGACTCGCGGCCATACAATTAATTCCCTAGGTAGGTATACTATTACCAATTGTGTCCCTACACAACCTTCAAGCTATTTTTCCTCGGTTTTCGCACTCATCTAGCACTGCTACATCATGAGTGGTACTACTCGTTAAGTCTAACCCATCAATCTTGATGAGCAACGGGCCCGATCATGAAATCCCCATAACTTGGTTATGGTCGATGTTCACATCCCGACCAATCCTCACCCTTGTCAAGTTTAGTTAAAAACGAGAATCAAGGAGTTTCGCGTATTGTCTCTTTCCTCGACTCGGGTGCCAGACTCTGGATCACCTTAATCGACAAGTGGACAACTCACGCTAGTTCCTATTGATGGAAGGCTTGGATATTAAAACTTTATTTTAATATACCCAATATGTCTTAATATTATTTATCAAGAGGAGGTTTTCGGGTTTAAGAGTTTGAGGTAACTCTACTCGAGATCTCACCGTTCCAGTTATGCATTATCTTTTATTTACGATCTAAATTACTAGCGCGTATCACCATACATGCTAAAATATAAATTCGTAAATAAAACATACACACCTAGCATGCATGCTACCACAGTATGTTTTCGATCGGGAGCCTCCTATGCGGACCACCATCGAGCCAAAGACGATGGTCCTATTGGTCAATCTAATAGGTTTCAAAGAGGCCTACACTATTACACATTTTACCATGCATACATGGCCTTTAGTCTTCTTGGGCTCCCACCTTGCTTGTAACGGGCCTTCATCCTAATCTAATTAAAACTGTAAAGCCCTATCTATTACAAAGGCTCAAAGTGGCCCAAAAACTTAAGGCTCGCAGGCCCAATAAAACCAACAAATTAAAATTAACCAATCACATCTACCCTAAGGGTCAAAGCTCGGCGCGATCGAAAACCACGTAAACAGTTCACGTAGAGCAAGAAACAAGCAAAACATATTTTTCTTATTTCTTATCCTATTTTAAAACTCCTTTTAAAATGTCTTTCAGATTCTAGTTTTAAAACTCATTTTAAAACAATCCATAAACTTATTTTAAAACACCTTTTAAAACAATCTCTTTGATTCTCACTCTAGTCCCTACTAATTATGATAAAATTAACTTTTCGGATATACTAAACCCTTTTAGTGCACAAAACAGTTTCTGTTTTTCAACCTTTGAAAAATTTCAGTTCGGCCCCTGAATTTTCGAAAATTATATTTTGACCCCTCAACTTTTGGAAATTTCAAATCAGCCCCAAAATTTCCAGAACATGCAAATCGGACCAGCAAGCAGAAAATTAACAAAATTTCCAGAAACTTTCGTTTAATGCAAAACAGACCCCTGAATATACGGCAATTGCAAAAATAGCCCAAACCTTTCGTAAATTGCAAAAACAGTCCAGATTTTAAAAATTCCAGAAATTACAATTTGGTCCAGAATTGCAGAAAATGAAAATTTAACTTTCTGTCCAGATTTTCGAAAAATCGCAATTTGCAATCAAGCCCTCAAATTTTCGGTAATTACAGATTTGGCCCAAAACCGAAAAGTGCATAGATCCGAACAATTTAATTCATCATAACAAGCAAGAATCAAAAATCAGAACACAACAAACACATATATCCATATATTTTGATGTGTTCAGGCCTTTTCATATGTGCATAATAAATTTGGCTCTGATACCACTGTTGGGATTTTATGGGTATGATTGTCAAAAACAACGTTGCGGAATATAAAATTTTTCAATTTTTCATACACCAATTCCCAAGAACATTTATTAGCACATATGAATAAGGTTGAATACAATTTAGCAACAAATTACTAAATTAAAAGTGGTAAATCGAATTTACCTCACCACAGGCAAGGTGGTGGTTTCTCCGGTCTTCTCTTTCCTCGTTCACTGAGCACCCCAAGTGTTGTGCCTCCAGAGATTAGTCCACACCAGATGGATGGAATGACACCTTCGAATCCTTAGGCTAAGAACTGGAATTGAAGGTTTGTCAATGGCAGATCTAGATCCAGATCTAGATCTAAGTGAAGGAGAGAGCAAGAGGGAGAGAAGGGGGCGGCCAAGTGAGGGGGGGCGGCTAGGGTTTTAGTTTAGCTTAGGGTTTGAGTCTCAACTTAGACTCCTTTATATAGCCACCTCCAAAGCCCCTTTGTGTGCAAGACTTGCTATTGGGCCATTAATTAAATTGGCCCATGTCTTGCATTAATTTAATTAAACCCTTTAATTAAATTAACCCAATTAATCTAATTAATTATCTCCCACTTTAATTAACTCTTTAATTAATATTTAATTAATTAGACTATCTAATTAATTATTTCTCTCTCAGAATTAACTCTTTAATTCTTTTATTTGATTTAACTCTTTAAATCAAACCTTTCCTTAATTGACTGTCACTGTCCAACTGTATTGTGTGTGACTG
>JAYDYQ010000398.1:0-26112 GCA_034814905.1 Penstemon davidsonii | reverse complement strand
GGGGTATCGAAGGAATCGTCAAGACTTGTAGGATTATGCATGATTCACATGGAGTGAATTTGTGGAGTTTCATGAACAAGACATTTGATGTCAGTGCATATGACTAGATGGTTCGATAGGGGATCGAACGCATCGAACGACCCGAACAGAGAAACCCATTGTGGAAGTGCGTAAAGCATATCAGTGATGGGATGTTTCTCAGGACTTATAACAGTGTACGATTTAGTCCTTAGACTTGAGGTGCCAGGGCGAATTCGGTATACGGGTGTGCGTGCTTTGATTTAGGAGCCGGTCACGTAGCCTGACCATTGTGCGCCTACATTGGGTACGTACAGTCGTATACGCGAGTGGTTAGCATCAAGATGGGATCTACCGACTCATTGTAATGAATGAGGGAATTTCCTGTACATTCTTAGATAATACATTCCCAGAAATCCATGGCCATGGTCAGTGACGGATTTGGAAAGGGGTTTCCAAATTTAGCAGTCACACTGGAATTATTATCCAGAATTAGAAAGTACAGAATCGAGATAATTAGAGGTGCTGACTAATTCACACACCCTAGGTCTCGATCGGGAAATTAGTCGTTAGAGGGACGGTATGTACATGGTACTTATAAGAGGTGAGGTTCACTAATGTCAATTCACCTGAAGTTGGGACTGATGGGCTTGTGGCTAGACATCGACCATGAGGTGTGGGTACTCCTGAATTAATGGGAGATTAATTCTGGAGTGGTCAATTAAAGGAGTTTATTGATCGGAGCAATTAATTGAATATTAATTGCTCATTAATTAAATCACGAAAGTCGTGGGCCTACGGCCAATTGATGGTGAACCTAGAGGGTCACACACAATACAGTTGGACAGTGACAGTCAATTAAGGAAAGGTTTGATTTAAAGAGTTAAATCAAATAAAAGAATTAAAGAGTTAATTCTGAGAGAGAAATAATTAATTAGACAGTCTAATTAATTAAATGCTAATTAAAGAGTTAATTAAAGTGGGAGAAAATTAATTGGATTAATTGGGTTAATTTAATTAAATGGTTTAATTAAATTAATGCAAGACATGGGCCAATTTAATTAATGGCCCATACTAAGTCTTGCACACAAAGGGGCCTTGAAGGTGGCTATATAAAGGAGTCTAAGTGGAGACTCAAAACCCTAAGCTAAAAATCTGACCTAGCCGCCCCCTCTCCCTCTTGCTCTCTCCTTCACCTAGTTTTGGATCTAGATCTAGATCTAGATCTGCCATTGACAAAACTTTCTCTTCTATTTCTAAGCCTAAGAATTGAAGGTGTCAATCCATCCATCTGGTGTGGACTAGTCTCTGGAGGCACAACATTTGGGGTGCTCTAGTGAACGAGGAAAGAGAAGACCAGAGAAACCACCACCTTGCCTGTGGTGAGGTAAATTCGATTTACCATCTTTTAATTTAGTAATTTGTTGCTAAATTGTATTCAACCTTATTCATATGTGCTAATAAGTGTTCCTGGGAATTGGTGTATGAAAAATTGAAAATTTTTATATTCCGCAACGTTGTATTTGACAATCATACCCATAAAATCCCAACAAAGACTGGGTTCAACAGCTGACTAATCTGATAGCAACAAGTGTTATACTTCAAGAAGACTGACTCTCAACAGACTAGTTGACTGATGAATTCTTGAATTCAGGGGGAACGTGTAAGACTAGCGGTACTCATGTTTTAAAGATTAAATCTTCAATGACAATTAGTTGAAGTTGTTTTAATCAGAAGATTTGTTCTTAATTCTTGAAGACTTGAAGATTATTTATCTTGCTGGATTGACAAACAGTAAAGGAAGATCACTAGATATTGGCTCTCACTAGTGATATATTGTATCAGACAAGTCATCTATCAGATAAGTATTATTTTACTCATCTGTTTTTATTTATGTCAACTTATATTTAAGTGTTGTATTGAAAACGTTTTATCAGAAACACGCTTTTATAAGTAACAGACAAGTGGCGTTTCAAATTCCCACCCGTGTGACATAATTAATGATTTTTGGAAATCCGCGTATATCGCTCACACGATCTACTTTTCAGTAACTAATCTAACGGTTGGCACTAATCACGGAAACCGACATCAAACCAACATTTATCTATGGAAGCCTGATTTTGATAAGTTGGAGATAAAGACTGAAGTTGGGGGTAAAGTTATCTGCATAACTCCTAAGCTGCTGAATGAGAAGTATCATTTATCTATGGAAGGCTCCACTGAAATCTCTACCCTTGCTGAGCCCTATGAAGCAGATTTCTGGAATCTGGCTGCAAAGAAGAATGAGGTTTTTTCTGGAAACATTAAGAAGAATCAGCTGAAGGACGAGTTTCAGCATATGGCAGATTTGATTGCCAAAGTACTGGAGAACTGCACTTTTTCGTTGGACAGTGTGCCAATGAAACGTTTTCACACCATAATTGCTGTATACTATGGGTTGAAGGTGAACTGGGCAACCTTTATGTGGTATATTATGGTTGATCACAAGCAGCGTGGTCATTCAAACCACAGAATATTCCTAAGTCATATGTTTTCAATCCTTGGTTGCATTATGACCCATGGGAAGGTCATCCATAATGCTAAGGGGCTGAAGGTTTATGAGCCTGTACGCACAAATACAAATGACGAGACTCCTGAAGAGCCAAAAGAACAACCAAAAAGGAAGGCTGCTGCTGAGCCAAACAGGTTTGTCTAAGAAAAAGGATGCTGTTGATATGATTGTTGATGAAACAGTCAAGGAGATTGAGGATATGGCATATGATATATCTCCTGAAAGAACAGTTTCAGCTGAAGTGCCAGCTGAAAACGTCTCAAAAAGGACAAGGAGCGCAATGAAAGATACTACTACATCTGCTGTTGTCCATCACACCAAAAAGACTGCTAGAAAGAAGATGACATTCATTGAAGAAGACACAGAACTTTCTGAGCTGGTCAGGAAAAGCCCTCCAACCGCAGAGAGGCCTGTTGGATTTGAGAAGGAGTCTGCTGCCGTGGAGTCAGCTGATGAACAAGTGAAACAGACTACTTCTGCACCAACAGCTGAGGTTGCTCAACCTCAAAAGGATCCTGAAGTGAAAATCCTTGAACCAATTGTTGTTGCACCACTAGTAATTGCTGCTCCAGAACCAACAGTTGCGGCACCAGTTGTTGAATCAAGAGCTGCCAGGAAGAAAAGGACTGGCAAAGCAAAAGTGTCAGCTTATCACAAGAAGAAGCGCGAGGAAGCTGAACAAAGAAAGCGTGATGAAGCTGAGCTGAAAAGAGCTTTGGAAGCAAGCAAGAAAGATGCTGATGTCAAGAAAATGACTGAAGCAGAATTGGCTGCCAAGGAAGAAGCAGACTTGGCAAAAGCTCTTGAAGATAATAAGAAGGATGCATATAGACCAAGGCGGTCTGAAGGCATCGTGATTGGCAAACCCAAGGAAGGACAATTTGTACTACCAAGGGCCAAACCAGTCAAAAGAAAGAAAGCTGAAATCAGAAGAGCACTTGAGATTGTTCAAAGTGACTCTACTGTTTTTAGAAGCTTTGAAGCTGAGCCGAAGAGGATGAATCAGCTACTTCAATCCAAGACCACCTTTCTCCCAGAAAGGATCAGATACAACCGTTGGAGGGAGTATAGGTTGAATAAGTCTGAATAAGAGATCCAAGCATGAAAGGAGTTCGCTGATGAATGACGTTGGGTTCTAAGTTGGCTGCATACAACTTCTGTAGCGAAGGCATTGGATTCAGACTTCATAAGAGACAGGTTACATGACTTTGCAAGAGTCATTGTACTGGAAGAGGCAACTGCTATAAGGGATTCTTTGTCAAATAAACCAAGTCCTGCTGATGATTTGGTGGAAAGAGCAGTTAAGATCGTTGTCTACACAACTATGGAAAAATGGGCTGAACGATCAAGATATGAACCTGGTTCAACCAGTGATGTGCCCACTTTACCAAGTTTGCAGCGTATTGACTTTGGCTCAGAAATCAGTACATATCAAGAACAGCTGAGTGCTCAACAGACTACTTCTCCTTTTGTTCCAGCTGACTTGATTCGTCAGAAGACAGTAGTGTCTACTGATGGTACTGAGATCATTCACATTGCTGATGAGCCAGCAAGTGAAGAACAGAAGAAAGACCAGCAAGCTGAAGAGATAAACCTGGATACATCAAATAAACTGCCTGCTGAAGTCAAAGATTTGATTCCTTTAGCCATTGAGTGGAAGGCTGAAGAAAATCAAGTTCTTCATGAACCTCCTGTTCAACAGGAAGAACCTGCTGAAGCATCAACCTCTGTTCCTACTGCTGACTTACATTCTTCACTGATGGAGTCAATGCAGATGCTGATTGATAATGCCTTGAAGGAGATGGAAAGAAGGAATCAGCTGATGTTGAAGCAAATGCAGGAGGCTACTGCAAAGATGGTGCAGGAAGCCATAGAGAATTTTCCTCTACCACCAGACAATTCCCTTGCACTGACTCAGAGTGTCTTGAGCATGAACAGAAACATTGAAGACGTGAAGGCTGATGTGAGTCATCTGCACACTGCTCTTCAAAGGCATGAGTCTGATATTGCAGGAATTGCCAGAGTCATGAAGGAAGTTGGTGAGGCAGAAATAGAGAAAAATGTTGCCTTAATGCAAGAGTTCACTGTTGTCACCAATAAAGCTCAAAGTGAAATGTCAACACTTCAGTTGAATGTTGACTGCTTAAATGACCAATCTGGTGAGATGAAGACTACTCAACTTCGTATGGAAGCAACTCTGAGTCATCACTCTGATCAACTCCAAGTTGTGGATCAAAACATCAGAAAGCTTTGTGCTGCTGTCAACGTAACTCCTGATCAACTCAACCCTGTTGCCGATGACAAAAAGGGGGAAGAGGAATCAGCTAAGAGGAGTGTTGTTGCTGCAACTGTTCAAGTACAAGACCAACGTGCTACTGCTGAAAAGCCAAGTGAAGATGAAGTACTTGAAGAGGAAGCTGAAGATGAAGAAGCTGCTGAAGAAGAGCCTAAGGACGTAGCAAAGACTGATAAAAAGTTGGCTGCCTCCAAAGACTCTGCTGAAGAACAGCTAGATCCAGACAGAAAATACAAGAGATTAGAGGACATCAAAAGAAAGATCGAAGCTGCCTCTAAGAACTTGCAAGTATTTTCCAATGGAGAAGATGAAGATGATGAAAGTGATGAGTATGAAAATGAGGAAGAAGAGGAAGATGAAGAAGCTGAAGACTAGGCTAGATTTTCTAGACTAGGTTATCTATTGAAAAATAGTAATCAGCTTACTTTACTTGTAATTTCACTTAAAGTCCATTTTCTTGTAAACTTGTACTGTAATTTCAAAGAAAATTTATAATAAGTCAAGTTTCCAACAAATTATTTCTATCTCAGAAATCTTTGAGGACTTAACTTTAGTTTTAGGTACAGGTACTTAGCTGAAGTTTTGTCATCATCAAAAAGGGGGAAATTGTTGGATGAAGATGAAGACTTTGAAGTGAAGGGAGGTTTTGATGATTTCCAAAAGTCATCAGCTAAGTATGGAAGCTTAGTACAAACCTTAGAAGATATTTGACTAAGGAAGATTTAATTCAGACGAGTCAGATATGGTCCAGAAGACTACTGATCTCTTGCTGAAGAAAGGAATCAGACTGATGGATTTTCAGCCGACTCAAATCAGATTAGTTCAAGTTTGGGATCAGCCGATGTACATCAGACGAGTGATTTCGATCAGCAGAGTGGAAGTGGATCAGAAGTTATTGCAACGGTAATAAATGCACTTGGAGTAATAAATGCTGAAGAGGAAGGGTATTTATGACAAATGATTGAAGAGAAACCTCGTATCAGCTTGGTTCATTTAATGCGGACTGACAGAAGGTAAAACAGAGTGTACGGTGTTCAGTCGCAGGTAGCCGTTTCTGCAGAAAGGACCAATACTCGAGGATTTGAACACCTGTCGATCTCTCAACGGGCAGATTTTCAAATCTCAAGTATAAATAGTTCAGTTCAAGAGTTGAAGAAAAAGAGACAACACAACTGAGATTAAAATCGAAGCAGAATTCTTCTAAGTCTCAACTTCAAGAACAGAACACTCATCAGCCGAGTCATTTGTTGACGAAGCAGAATAGACAGAAAACAAAATATACATACAAATCTGAGTGATTTTGTGAGAAAAGTGTTGTGAGAAGTAGATATCCATCTAAGTGAGTGATATTACTTCAGAGAGTAGGAGTTTCTTTGTGATTTTCTATTGCGCACTTGTGGCCTTTTCATTTGTTGATAGGCGCAAGCATTGTGATTTAGCCTAATTTCGTCTTAAGGTTAAACTCAGTAAATTATTATAAGATCCGATTTATATATTAGGGGTTTGGTTAAAGTACTCAGGATGGTGCAATTCAAGAACAAATATAAAGTTGTATAATCACGTAAGAACAAGTATATTGGAGGCGAAATAAGTGTAGTATTATTGATAGGTTAAAATCTGGATGCTCAATACATTGTAAGATTCGCTATTTATAATATTCATCATTCCTAACAGAGCTAGGAATCCTATTAAGCCTAGGAATACTGCATGGCCTGGGAGTACCGCATGGCCCAATAAGTCTTCTGGATCGGACATTAGGTCGATCAGATACATTTTGTCAGGTCGAGCCGATCTTGCTGTCTACGCTGGTCGGATCGATCTTGATTCTCCTCGAAAAACCCTGCTCGGTTATATGTGTAAAAATAGCCCTCATCAGTACTCCCTCACTTCTCGAGCGTAATTGTAGCTGGAGCTCGTAGAAGTAAATGTGGCTGTTACTTTGGTCCTTTCATCGTTCATGAAATATGCCTCGTTAAAAACCTAGTTCGGAAAAACCCTTCAAGGGATAAAAACCAAATAAGGGAAAAAGAGTGCATTTTCAATTGAACTATCCACATAGGGACACGTATTTTAGTAACGTGTGTCAGACAATCACAAAGTCTTTTCAAGGTTTTATTTGGCGGGAATACGAAGAGACGCGAAGGGTTGAATCTGTCTTTTCACCACCCATATATATAATCGAAAATCGCGGGATATTTTACTTTTTACCCCAGATATTTAGATCCTTCTTGCAGTAAAAGTTTAAGTCGATAATCTTGCCATTCCCTTATTTCATCGAGCACATTACTTCAAGAGCCAATGGCTTCGACCTCTCAGAATCCCCATTCCTCAACCCAAAACGAAGGAGAACAAGTACCACCTAACATCCCCACTCCTGATATCCTTTCTTCTGAGGAAGAAGCAGCGGACGATGTTCAGGTAGAAGAAGTCAGAGATTATGAAGAAAAGGAAGTTGATAGCTTGGTGGTGGAAATTGTTCCAGAAGAGGAGATGATGTCCAGGGCATCCAAAAAATCTAAGACGGCTCAACCTCAAATTTCCGCTCCCGTGGAATTCTTTCCTTCTCGATGGAAACAAGAAGATCTACCTAGTTTGAAAAGGGAATACGGTCGTTATTTCCCATCGGATTTTGAGATCATTATTCCTTCCCCCGAGGAGAGAGTCAACACCCCTCCTTCGAATTGTCGAGCTTTCTATACGTCCCACTTCGAGCATGGGTTGCGTTTCCCCCTTTCTCCAATTCTTCGTCAATTCTTAGAGACTTTCTTTGTCTCTCTGACTCAACTTGTTCCAAATGCCATTGCCTTTATGATGGCTTTTTCTGTTTTGATGGTCGCACAAGGTTTGCAGCCCTCATTCCGTAATTTTCTTCATTTTTTCCGACTTTCTGTATCGACCTCCTCCAACAGAGGCTATTATTACGTTAGCCAAAGACCCGGTTATGCTGTTCTTGAAAATGCTATTTCGAGCAACTGTACGGAATGGAAATCAAATTTCTTTTTTGTTAAAGCTCCGAGCGTGCATATCCTTGAAAACGGAGAAACTGGGGAGTTTACTTATGACTGGGGCTACAATGAATCCTGGGTGTACGGGGGTCGAAAGGTGATTGGTGAGATGGCCCAGACGACCAATTTTCATCCGATTTGATCGAGGAGATGAGATCGAATAAATACCAATCAGCATATTTGATCGGAGAAGTTTTCCTTCAGAAGTTTGGATTGAGTTCTTTGGATTTTCCCATTCCATCGGACATTCGATCTCTAGGTAAGATTTTTCCCTGTTTTAATTATTTTATTCTTTTAGAAAAGGACTTATGAATTTGTCATCCACTAATGTTTATCGATTTCATGTCGCAGCCTCCATGGTCGAGAGTTGCCGTTTTTCCGTGGTCGGAAAATCTGTCCTTTCAAATTCGAAAAATTCGTCGGGCAAGGTCCCCATAGAGCAGAAGCAATCCAGAAAGAGGAGAAGAAACCAAATCCTGGATCTGGAGGACATTGAGGAGGATTCGTTCGAAAATGCAGATCCCATCCGAGTAGCTCCTCCTTCTTCTGGTCAAACTTCATCGAACATACCGTCTACAAGCTCTCGCCCAGGCCGTGGTTATCCACCCAAATTCCTTAGGCAAGAACATGGCATTCTGGGCTGTCAATCTTGGCCAGAGCGTAATCCTACTGGCCCTGAAGCTAAAAGAAGGACTCAGTATTTTGACAAAGAAGGAGAGTATTTTACTCACATCGGAGATACTAGTCATAAAGCTTCTCTGGTAGATATGATTGAGAGCCATCTTCAAGGGAAACGGGCGGCCGGATATTCCGAGAAGGATTCACTACCGTCCGACGATAAGGAGAACGTCGTCGATAAATCCATTCGACTTCTCCTATCTTCGACCTTTGTCCGAGATGTAGATAGGACGGTTAGGAAAAAGCCTCTCGAACAGTTGGCAAGGGCAGCACATGCCCATGAAGTGGTAATATTTTTCAACTCCGTCCCTTCTTTTAATAAACCTCAATATTCTATTCCATTTTTGTTTAGACAATTTTTCCTTGTCACAGACTGGTAATGCCCTGGTGTCCGCGCTGTATGACATGGCATTGCATAGAGAACAATGCGATTATGTTGAAGAAAGCAACAAAATTTTAACCGCTAGAGTCAAGGAACTTGAAGATCAACTTGCTCAGGTCGAAAACTCTCGGGCTTCAGCTGAGACTCAATCTGCTCCTCTCGCCAATCAGAACCTGGAAACTGACAATCCGCATATCATTGGTATGATGACGGATGCTAGTCGATACCAGGCCCAGGTCGACCAGTTGAATCGAGAAATGGATGAGCAGCGTGATTATACCGTATTTCGCTCGTATTCAATAAGGAAAGTCGGGCAAAAACAGTAAGTGTATAGTGATGAGGGCTATTTTACACCTATAATAAAGTACAGATTTTCGAAGAAGGTCAAGACCGGTCCGACCTGTGAAGACCACAAGATCGGCTCGACCCGCTCGAGTATATCTGATCGATCTGAAGACCGATCTTGAAGATTTAATGGGCCGTGCGATATTCCTAAACCAAGCAGGATTCCTAGGCCTAATAGGACTCCAAGTCAAGTTAGGACTAGGCTATTATTATAAATACTGAGTTTTATATTGTAATGAGGATCCAGATTTTAACCCATCAATAATACTACAACTATTTTCTCCTCTCGTATACTTGTTCTGACGTGATTATACAACTTTATATTTGTTCTTGAATTGCACCATCCTGAGTACTTTAACCAAACCCCTAATATATAAATTTGATCTTTTAATAATTTACTGAGTTTAACCTTAAGATGAAATTAGGCTAAATCAGTTGGCGCCCACCGAGGGGCAGGTTAATTGCTCGAACGAAATATGGTCAATCCAAGGAAAAGATCACCTCTCTCCCCGTACTGTGTGCGAATACACCGCTAGTGTGAATCTCCACTCAGATTTTCGTTTTCTTCGTTTCTTGTGCTGATTACGATTGGTACTAAAAAACCCAATAAAGTTTTTGCTTCATCGTGACATTTGAAGTTAGCGAACCCAATTTGCAACCGTGTGATTTCTGCGGCAATTGTTGAAATTAGAATCGTCTCCCCGCTTGAAGTTGCTTAGAATCAACTGGTGTGGATTCAATTTCACGTTTCTTCCATCAATTTGAGGTTTCCAGATTTCGGGCCTTCAAGAACATCTTCGGGCCTATTGGAATTTCGCGATTGGTGGCTCTTCTGGGCACGGTGTTGGATTGTTTACATTCGTGTTTTATTCAATTTCATCCACCAGCTGCTTATTAACCTATTCCGAGATTCGGGCCTTTGATTTCTGTAAATTTCCACGCGGCATCCTGCTCGTTTCTTGCTGAAATAAGTAGGAGCCCCTGGTCGTCATTAGCTACGTCTAATCAATGGTAAGCAAGCTTAATTTCTGTTTTCATCTGGAATTTGTTGGAATCCAGTAATCGGGCCTCACAGTTGATTACAAGCTTGGAGTATTTGTGAGATATAGAAGTAGTCTTCTACGTAATCACACAATTCAGCTGCCTGGTTGATTATTATAATATTTTCCAGTAGTTACAATTACTTGAATTGAGCTGCTTACTTGAATGGTTGTAATTTTACAAGACAGTGGAGGATCGAGAGCTAAAGAGTAAAACCTTTTGGTATAACTCTACGCTCGGAAAAATAGTTGAATAGTAAAATCTGTTGATATAACTCTGGGATCAAAATTAGGTAAGAACATTTGTTCGTCCTGAGGATCGAAATTAAAAAGAGTAAAATCTGTTGATATAACTCTGTGATATAAATCAGGCAATAACTTTTGTTCGTCCTGAAGATCGAAATTAAAAAGAGTAAAATCTGTTGATATAACTCTGGGATATAAATCAGGCAAGAACTTTTGTTCGTCCTGAGGATCGAAATTAAAAAGAGTAAAATCTGTTGATATAACTCTGTGATATAAATCAGGCAAGAACTTTTGTTCGTCCTGAAGATTGAAATTAAAAAGAGTAAAATCTGTTGATATAACTCTGTGATCAAAATCAGACAAGAACTTTTGTTCATCCTGAGGGTCGAAAATTTCGAGTAAAATCAATAATTTGGTATAAACTCTTGATCGAAAATATTGAGTAAAACCATTAATTTGGTATAAACTCTTGATCGAAAATATTGAGTAAAACCATTAATTTGGTATAAACTCTTGATCAAAAATTCGAGTAAAACCATTAATTTGGTATAAACTCTTGATCGAAAAATTCGAGTAACACCATTAATTTGGTATAAAATCTTGATCAAAAATTTCGAGTAAAACCATTAATTTGGTATAAACTCTTGATCGAAAATATTGAGTAAAACCATTAATTTGGTATAAACTCTTGATCAAAAATTTCGAGTAAAACCATTAATTTGGTATAAACTCTTGATCGAAAATTTTGAGTAAAAACCATTAATTTGGTATAAACTCCTTGATCGAAAACTTCGAGTAAAACCATTAATTTGGTATAAACTCTTGATCGAAAAATAAAGAGTAAAACCATTAATTTGGTATAAACTCTTTGAACGAAATATTAAGCATAAATCGTCCATCGGTAAAGCTCGATCTAGGATCTATGATCTACGATCTACGATCTCTAAAGGGATAAAACCATTAAGTTGGTAAAAATTCCGATTTTATGAGCATAAACTGTGGATCGGTAAAGCTTGATCTACGATCTTCGATATCCGATCAACGATCTCCAAAGGGTTAAAACCAATAATTGATATACAATCCATTTTAGTAATTTGAGTAAAACCGTTAGTTCGGTATACACTCAGCGATCTACAAGGACTACAAAATTAAAGCTTAGACCATTAAATTGGTATGGATTCTAAGATAAACAAGATAATTTGTATGAGATCGACAGTAGTCAATCGACCTTCGATACTACGAATTGATGAAACGGATGCTTTGGACGAGTAAAGCTTTTAAATGAACAGTCACATCTACCTAGCTCATTCAAAGAAAATGAAGACAAGGGAGATTTCAGGAGCAAACACTTTATTAAAAAGGAGAAAGCATATGCTCGATCTATAAAGATCGATTGGGATTCATAAATCCTATATAGGTCTACGCTATTACAAATATAAGGCTAACTAGTCTCAGAGATCTTCTAAAAATTGATAGAAATTTGAGCTGCCAAGCCTCTATTCTGCGCTTCCAGTTTTCTGTTCGATCTCGGCATCATTCGGGACGACAAGATCTTGATTCGTTTCTGAGGACGACATTTTGGCTAAGAAAGGTCGAAAAATTATACTGTTCGCAGAAATATCGACTTATGAAATTTTTAACTACTCCGATCTCGCTGCTGTTTATATGGATAAATGGTAATGACGATTTAGCCATTGGCTTGTAGTCGACACGATTCATTTTCCCGCATCGTAAGATTGCAACTCTAGCCCTTGAAGAGGTTATGAATGTTAAGAGCTACTAGCATATAACATATTTACTTCAACAATCAGTATATCTCAATGGATAAGTACTCTTTTTTCCCTTGGTCGGTTTTTATCCCAATAGGTTTTTCCGAGCAAGGTTTTAACGAGGCATGTCCGAGATAAGCAGCAAGAAGCTATTCAAAGGCATTTTTTTACTTCTCCGAGCTACGGCTGTACCTAAATAGATTCAATGAATATGTACTCTTTTTTCCTCACTCGGTTTTTATCCCGGAAAGGGTTTTTCCAAGCAAGGTTTTTTAACGAGGCATATTTCACGAATATCCTACGAAGAATCATCAGAAAGACTTTATTTACTTCTACGAGCTTCAGCTACGATTACGCTCGAGAAGTGAGGGAGTATTGATGAGGGCTATTTTACACCTATAATAAAGTATAGATTTTCGAAGAAGGTCAAGACCGGTCCGACCTATGAAGACCACAAGATCGGCTCGACCCGCTCAAGTATATATGATCGATCTGAAGACCGATCTTGAAGATTTAATGGGCCGTGCGATATTCCTAAACCAAGCAGGATTCCTAGGCCTAATAGGACTCCAAGTCAAGTTAGGACTAGGCTATTATTATAAATACTGAGTTTTATATTGTAATGAGGATCCAGATTTTAACCCATCAATAATACTACAACTATTTTCTCCTCTCGTATACTTGTTCTGACGTGATTATACAACTTTATATTTGTTCTTGAATTGCACCATCCTGAGTACTTTAACCAAACCCCTAATATATAAATTTGATCTTTTAATAATTTACTGAGTTTAACCTTAAGACGAAATTAGGCTAAATCATATAGAGTGCGTAAATCTTATATATTACTATCGAAGATCGAATACAGATTACAAGACGGGTCTACTCGAACGTTACTGGATGTCGCACAAACTAGGAAAGTAAATACAAAGAATAAACAAGCTATGGCCTATTCCGAACAGTGGGTCCGAGCTAGTGTATTCCTTGGAAGTTGTGCCGTCCCTTGATGTCACAAATGCGCTGCGTATTTATAGGAACAGTAATGAGCTAGCTGGACCGTCTGTAGCAGAACGCTTCTCGGCCAGCTGTATAAAGCTGTGGGTCGGCCCCACAGTAATCCCGAGGAGAAGAGTAGGTCGGAGAGTAGAATCTCGTATTACCGTTCTGGCTTGATCTGAAAACTATGTTCTTCAGGTCGGAGAGTACCATTCTGGTCGGGATTGAAGTCGACCTCGAGCAGAAGGTATTTCCTAAAGTGGCGTATGCGAAATACCCCTCATCAATACTCCCCCACTTCTCGAGCGTAAGTGAAGCTGAAGCTCGGAGAAGTAAACACAGCATCACGGGGAAAGACTTTAATTTCTTGATGTTTTGGATATGCCTCGTTAAAAACCTAGTCCGGAAAAACCCAGTGGGACAAAATCCGAGCTAGGGAAAAAGAGTGCACATTTTCTTCGGAGAAGTCTCAAAATACCGAATCGCGCCAATAGTAGAAGGGTAAAGTTCTTTGGCCTGGGAGATTTACTTCGATGATTCACGATATTTGAAGCTCGGAAAGATAAATAACAGAGAATAAGCCTCGAACAGTCTTGGGTCGGACATGCCTCGTTAAAAACCTTACTCGGAAAAACCCAGTGGGATAAAAACCGAGCGAAGGGAAAAGGAGTGCATATCCTCGGGAGACAATGTAGTTGATCTTATCCTGCTGACTCGAAAATACTCATTTCTGAAACTTGGAGGGCCATAATTGCTATTAACGAAAAGATAATCTCCAATTTTACTGAGTGGGAGCTTAACCGTCGCGGTTACTCGGGGTTGAATTTGCAATTTACCCTTTTAACCTTTATATATATACGTTGACTTGAAAAAGACGAGTACGTCATTCATACTTATTACAGATCGGAGCCTTTAGATCGAAAAAAGAGTATCCCTTTTTCCAATCGACCGTAGCAACAAATTTTTTCCGTCATGTCTACTTCCGAAAACCCAGAAACTCAAACTAACAATCCCACACGATCGGATTCCAACTTAGGATCCACAGGCGAACTCATTAATGACTACAAAAATAACGAAAACTCCTCTGAAGAGACGCAACGAATCGTCGACCAACTAGAGCATGCTTTGGGGCCAAACGCTGAAGAGGGGACATCCGGTCAACATGATTCCGAGAATGGTGGTGATGCGGAACAAAATGCAGATGTCGACAGCGAGGAGGGTGGAGACGGAGAAAAAGCTGACTCCGATAATGAGAATAGCTTGACTGTACCGTTTAGCGAGCATGAGATAATGAGATATCAAATCGGAGGCGGGTGCAGTGTGAGAATCCTCGACCTAACCGGCGTTACAAAGAAGTCCAAAGCCACAGGTCGAGCACAGAAGACCGAGAAACGGGTCGACGAAATCTCCAGTGCGTATGATCCAAAAGAGGATGAGGCAGACTTCAAAGCTACTATAGGCAAATTCCTTCCCGAGGGTTATTCGCTAGTCATTCCGACCTCCTCTCAAAGAGTGAATAAGCCCCCAGCAGGATGTCAAGCTTTTTATGCTAGGCAATTTGACTATGGGTAGCGCATTCCTTTCGCCCCATTACTCGAGCAGGTTTTAGATGCATTCTCCCTGGCTCCCGCACAGATCCTCCCCAACTCGATTGGGTACTTGATAGCTTTCAGTGTTTTGATGAAGGCCAAGGGAAAAGCTGCTAATTTCCGGCGATTTTGGCAATTTTTCAAGATCAGTACTTCCTCCGCCTCGAACGCTGGGTTTGTGTATTTCTCCCAGCGTTCAAATCATTCGGTCTTATCGACCATAACTTCTAGCAATTCTCTTAACTGGAAAAAACAGTTCTTCTTTATCAAAGGACCTGAAGTACCGGCTTCTGAGGGGAGCTCGGTGATGGTTCCTCACAAATGGCCAGGTGAGCGGGACTGGGTGTGCGGAAAACGAGAATTGTTAGGCCAGCTTGGGAAAGTTATCCCAGACGATCTTGTCAAAGAGATGTGTTCCGATCTGTATCAGTCGGCCTTCCTGGTCCTAGAGTCCGTTCTTCGGAAAGCTGGCTCAGCCATGCTACCTATCGACTAGCAGATGCTAGTGACCCTCGAACGTTAAGTAAGGATAATAGCCTTTCCCGAGTGACTATAATAGTAAGCTATTCAGAGAATTTCATTACTTATCCTTTCAATTTTTATTTCTTCAGGTACCATGGTGGAGCAATATCGAGCTTCCATAGTCAGGAAAACTGTGGCATCTACCTCGAGAAAAATGCCCGGTCAGCCGGGGAGACAAATTAGACCAGAGCCTAAAACTGTCGTCCCTCCTCGGGAAAGCTCGGCTCAAACTGACCAGATAGGAAATGAAGGGGAGCCCGAGGATGCTGAGCCGATCCAAATGGTACCTCCTCCGAACCAAGCTGGCCCTTCTTCTTCTTCTGGCTTAGGATACAGCATGTTTACCATGAAGAAGCTCAAAGGGACAGAGATCTATAATCGGCGAGCTCGGGAAGATCTCGAGGGACCCCCCGAGGCTAAAAGGAGGACCGGATTGTGGGGTCGACACCGAACACCTCTTTCTTCCCGTTCTGGTCGGAGTAGGCCTGATATGGTGGACTTCATCGAAGATCAACTTAGAGGTTCCCGAGCTGCGGGTTATCCCGAGAGGGGATCAATTCGAAGTGATCGCACCCCAAACGGCGAGAACGAGCACGACAAGGCGATCAAGATTTTCATAGCGGGGAGGTTTGCCGAGGACCAAGAGGAGCTTCTTGGCCATTGCGACCTTGACGTATTAGGCCAATTCTCCAAAGCATATCACATGGTAAACCCCTTTACATTTGTTGTAACTGTTTTAAGTCTTGGAACAAAATACTAACCAACCTGTTCTTGCATATCGGGGACTGCTTTCTTACCGAGGTGAATCGTACCTCAATGTTAGAAGAGGAGTCCGATCGGGTCCATATCGCTTATCGGGACTTACTCAAGGAAGAGTCCAAACTTCGCGATCAATTTAACTCCGTCCAAAAAGAATTGGAGTCCATGAAAGCCAAGTATACCCCGGCCGTCGAGGAAGACTTAATGAAGGTCGTGGAAGAGAAGAGCTTGCTCGAGGAGAAGGTCAAGAAACTTGAAGAGGAGCTTGCGCAAACTAAGGCTGATTCCGAGTTATCTTATCAGCGTGGCAAAGAAGACTCTCGCCTAAGCTCAATAAGAGAATTTTTAGAGTCTCCCGCGTTAGATGCTATAGCTCGTAAAAGGGTCTATCAAGTCCTCCAGACTACTTTCTATAAAGGTGTTCGACAACTTGTCTCCGCGAAAGTCATCCCCAATAAGATAGATGAGTACTTGAAACATATGAATATTTTCAAGAATATGGACGGAGAAAATTATCAAGTCTCATCCTCGAGCTCCGCCAACTGGGAAAAACATGAGTTCGCTCCGTTTGTGGAAGAGTTCGGAGTTCCGATGCCCAATCCTGATTTGATGGACTTGGAGACGTCCAGCACGAGCTCGAGTTCAGATAGTTCTGATGACGAAAACAACCAAGACAGTTCCGGAGAGGAAGATCAAGATTCTTCTGACGATGGGGATGATCGGGAAGCTTCTGGAGATAATAACGTCGACGTCGAGGGTGGCTCCGAGAGTGAGGGCAAAGAGGAGCAGTCAAACCCTTAGATTTCTTGTAATAGATTGTAGGACCCTTTATTATATGCACTGTAATTATTTCGATCATCTATAAAATCTGCTTTTTCTGTTTAAGTTCTCTGAGTCCGCTCATCAGTAATTTATTAAACTACTCAACTAGACAAAATTCTTTGTGAGCCATAAGGTTCATAAAAGATCGTCGATATCGAGCATTATCGCGCGTGTGAATCACTTAGTAGGCAAGTTATCAAAATGACCGGCCTTTTTAATAGGGCACGGAAAAATTTGAAATTCGCGACTGTTTGGTTCCCAAAAAGGCAACGTTCCATTTTCTTATAAATAGAAGGCAGTTTAAGATTTGCACCACTGAAATTATAAGTCTTTCTTCATCGGAGCCTATTGATCGATAACGTAAATCGAACCTTCTTCTCTTTACTAAAAATTAGATCATGGAGGGTATGGTGAGTTCCAAACTCGATCCCAAACTATTGTTGAAGGTCAAGAAGGAGAAGGGTCCTAAGTCCAAAACTAGAGAGTCTAAATCCTCAGATGTAGGAAAAACCTCTAAGGGCGATCGCGGGAAGCGCAAGATCGATTCTCCTTCGAATGCGGTCGCCGAGCAAACTGAAGCCCCAAAAGGTGATCTTGGCAAAGCTGAGACCGAGCCTTTGCCCAACTCGTCCCCCGTTCGGATCGAGGACAAAGCAGTTATACCAATTTCGGACTCTCCTTCTAGGTCTAAGAACAGCTCGGAGGGGGACAAGCAAAGCTCTGGGTCTGCTCTGATCAAAAATCCAGTTGTAGACGACCTGACTCCGACCTCAATTCTGATTCAGATGACGGGGGCGAACCAAACATTGGCTGGTAGCGTTTTGGCTCTGGAGGCAAATAAGGACACTGTGGTCGAGCCTCCCAATAAGAAGGTCAAAATAAATGACCCTCCCGTCGATCAGAAGAAAACTCCTTCGCCGGGTGGGAACCCGGAACCCCAAAACTCTGTCCCCAACGTTGCTCGGACACTAAGTGCCTTTTTTGAAGAGGTGAAAAATAAGGCCATGGCCGAACAAGAAGGGAAAAATGCCAATGCAATGGTGCAATCGAGCACAGATCTGCTTTTTCAAGTGAGTGTCCTCGCTCTCCTTTTTTTTATTTTATTTTTATCTTTACTATCATAACAACTTTTGTCCATTTAAGGTTGGACAACAATTATTCAACCTCGGGCTGCAAGTCGAGCAAGAAGCCGAGCAGCGCGCTAAGGTTATCCTCGAGCTGGAGGAAAAGAAGGTTGCACTGTCAAAATCCCTTGAAGAAGCTAGAACCATCGAGCTGAAAATGGCCTCCGAGACAGAGAAAGCTGTGAAGCAGAAAGAGAGCCAGGTTCACGAGGAGTTGAGCAAGGAGTTGGACAGGCTGAAGTCACTCGTCGAGCTGGAGAAGAAAAATGCCGAGTTGCGGGAGCAAGAGGCTTATAACAAAGGATACAATGCGGGGTACGAGGCCCGCAACGTCGAAGTCCGCAAGCTTCTGTTCGAGAAAAGTGTCTAGAAATTTCTTCTTTTTGCTGCTCGATTAAATGTTGTACTTTTAAATTTCTTCCTTTTGTACTTGTTTTTGTTGTTGGAATAATAAACCTTTTCTCCCTTTTAATCGATGATGTTGTGAATCTCAGGAAGATATTTATTGTTCCTTTTCATATTCAAGTTGCTTTTTATCGTAGAACAATTTATACTCGAGCTAAGAGTGACCATTCAAATGGTATTATTGTAAAAACAATTTATACTCGAGTTAAGAGTGATCATTCATGTTGCATTCTTAATGCATAAACAATTTATACTCGAGTTAAGAGTGATCGAAATTCCGAGCATAAAGTGAAAATAGAAAGTTCCTGCGCCATCAATTCTGACCAATTCATAAAGTTCCCCTTTTTTCGGCTAAGTTCCAAAGAGAATCTGACCAAACAGTACCCTAACCTTGGGAAGCGGAACGGCCACCCGTGATAAATGCCTTAATCTGGGCCGTCGGCTTCGTTGAATAATGACCGTCGATCAGATTCTCGTTTTAGTATATATATGGCATTTACTCAGTTGAAAATCTTTACCCTCCGCTGTCAAAAATGTTTTATCCGAGGACGAAGTTCGGACCTTTTCTCCGTCCTGTTCAAGCCTTTGAAATTCGGCTTCGAACATACTTTCGATCTTACAAACGAGACGTATACTTCTTTGGTATGGGAGGAATCGGAAAAGAGGAGCACCCCCTCTATCTGGGGGTCTCTGATCCCTGAAAGCGGGATCTCCCCTCGAGATGCGATTGTTCGATTAACCCTTGCTCGAGTACTTTGCGCAGGGTTAGCATTACGGATCTCGAGGGGTATACCCGAGGGTGGAAAGCTGGTCAGATAATCAAAAGGAAGTTCATCCTCAAATCACCAATTTCTTCCTTTCTTCCCTGAAGAATGGTAACTTTGGGTTGAGCTTCCCGATCATAAAAAGATGACCGGCCGTTCTAGGTTGAGCTTTTGGATCTTACAATGAGAAATTTCAACCTTACCCATGGTTGAAATTTCAGATCTTAAAATGAGAAATTTTAACCTTGGACGCCAACTCGGGGAGGTGATCGGGCTCTGCTGGTAGCAAGAATGCTGGGAAAAGTATGGAGATAATCAGAAAACCCAGATATCATTAGACGATAAACATAGACAGCTCGATCGCTTTACCAGTCGAGGGGACAACTGATTTGTCAAACAAATTGTGGTGCACTCATCGTATGCTCGAAGACCATAGAATAGGGTACAGTAGTTGTATTAGGACTTTGTAATCATACTAACTTTGTAATCTGTTCGATGGATGTTAATAAAGTTGTAACCTTTGCTTCTCATTGATCTTTGTATCCTGCTCGAAAATAATAATGAGAATCTTTCGTTTCAAATCAAATAGTTGCAACTTTTCTTTTCCATCGTCTTAATATTAGTATTGCTCGTAAAAACCAACCCGACGACGAATAAATGATCCGATGAAACATAAATATTTGGATGATAAGGTTGAACTTGTATCTGGAACATTTATTGATCGATAAACTGTCCTCGGAAAGATTATCCGATAATCGTCCAAATGAATAATATCTGAAAACTGAGAAGTTACTCTTAAGTATAACTGCATTTATTAAACAATAATCCCAACTTAAGGAATTTCCAAGTGGTAAGCAATTCTTGAAGAGTGTTCGGGTTTCGAGCAGAACCGCTTCATCATAGCATTTTGAGCATCAGTTGGAGTTAACCAAAAATTGAACTGTTTACTTACATAATTGAACATGATTTATCGAGGGAGGGTCATAGCAAAAGCTTTCACCCTCGGCCGATTTTCTTTTTTTTTTTCGAACATGACCTATCGAGGGAGGGTCATAGCAAAAGCTTTCACCCTCGGCCGATTTTATTTTATTTTATTTTTTTTTTTTTTTTTGAACATGATTTATCGAGGGAGGGTCATAACAAAAGCTTTCACCCTCGGCCGATTTTCATTTTTTTTTTTTGAACATATTTATCGAGGGAGGGTCATAGCAAAAGCTTTCACCCTCGGCCGATTTTCATTTTTTTGTTTTTTTTTTTTTTTTGAACATGATTTATCGAGGGAGGGTCATAGCAAAAGCTTTCACCCTCGGCCGATTTTCATTTTTTTGAACATGATTTATCGAGGGAGGGTCATAGCAAAAGCTTTCACCCTCGGCCGATTTTAATTTTTTTTGAACATGATTTATCGAGGGAGGGTCATAGCAAAAGCTTTCACCCTCGGCCGATTTTCACTTTTTTTTGAACATGATTTATCGAGGGAGGGTCATAGCAAAAGCTTTCACCCTCGGCCGATTTTCATTTTTTTTTGAACATGATTTATCGAGGGAGGGTCATAGCAAAAGCTTTCACCCTCGGCCGATTTTCATTTTTTTTTTGAACATGATTTATCGAGGGAGGGTCATAGCAAAAGCTTTCACCCTCGGCCGATTTTCATTTTTTTGAACATGATTTATCGAGGGAGGGTCATAGCAAAAGCTTTCACCCTCGGCCGATTTTCATTTTTTTGAACATGATTTATCGAGGGAGGGTCATAGCAAAAGCTTTCACCCTCGGCCGATAATATTAGTCTTTCTTTGTCATGGTACTCGGAATACGATTTGAATTTAAACCAAGGATTTCATTGATATGCACTCTTTAGGGAAAGTAAAGTTTGAGAAAACTGTAAATTACAGGAAAAATCAAAATGAGTGCATCTATCTTCCATAATATTTCCTCAGATTGACTGCATTCCAAGTTCTTGGCAAAACTTCACCGTTGAGGTGAGCAATTTTATAGGACCCCTTCTTCCCGACCTCCTGCACGACATAAGGGCCGTCCCAGTTTGGCTGAAGCTTTCCGACATGCTTAGATACTTCCACCTTTTTGAGAACCAAATCCCCGACTTTGAATGTTCTTATCCTGACTTTCTTTTCATAAGCTTTTTCCATGCTGGACTTAGTGGCTTTGATCTTTATGCATGCTCGGTCGCGTTTACCATCTGCGTGATCGAGATCCATCTCTCTTAGCAATTGATTCTGATCGGGGTCATAAGACTCGACCCTTGGTGAAGGAACTAATGTTTTGACCGGGATTACCGCTTCCGAACCGTATACCAAAGAAAAAGGAGTTTCTCCTGTAGCAGACTTTATGGAGGTCCTGTTCGCCCAAATTACTCCAGGAAGCTCGTCCAACCATTTGCCTTTTGCTTCGGCCAAACGTTTTTCCAATGATCGAACAATTTCCCTGTTGGTGACCTCGGTCTGCCCGTTCGCCTGGGGATGCCCGACCGAGGTGAAATTCTGCTGGATCCCAAACTTTTCGCACCACTCCAAAATTTGTTTTCCCGCAAATTGAGTTCCGTTGTCGGAGATAAGGACCCTCGGAATTCCGAACCTGCAAACAATATATTTCCATAGAAAATTTATCACCTGGAACTGAGTGATTTTTGTTAAGGCAATGCATTCGATCCATTTACTGAAGTATTCCACAGCAACCAGGACATAGTTTTTTCTCGATCTAGTAGTTGGGAAAGGTCCCACAATATCGATTCCCCATTTGTCGAAGGGCCAGCAGATCAGAATTGAATGCAGCTGCTCGGCGGGCTGATGAATCAAATTTGAATAAATTTGGCAATGATGGCATTTCTTGACATAATCGATACAATCTGACATCATAGTAGGCCAATAATATCCAGTCCTCGAGCATTTCAAGGCTAAGGCTCTTGCACCGCAATGACTCCCGGCTTCACCTTCGTGAACCTCCTTTAAAATAAGATCGAACTGACTCTCGGGAATGCACTTCAACAAAATTCCCGAGCTTGATCTTTTATAAAGTTTATCCTCGTTCAAAACGTACATTGGAGCTCGATATTTAATTCTTCGGGCTTCATTTGTGTCTCCCGGCAAAGTACCATCTCTTAGATAAGCCTTCAAAGGCTCCATCCAAGAAGACTCTTGAACATCTATCTCCATTATCTCCGAGTTTGGGGTTACGTTCGAATCTATAGCCGGAGAGTTGGACATCAACCAAGTTATCACTCTTTCCTTCCGCCCATCCATCGACCCCGTAAATTTCGAAAGCAAATCCGCCCAACAGTTCTCTTCTCGAGGGATAGCTTGTATATCAAACCTTTCGAACTTTGCCGCCAGATCCTTCACCCTTTTCAAATATTTCACCATGTTAAATTCTTTTGCTTCATAAACCCCATTTACTTGTCTGTGTACGAGCTCGGAGTCGGTTAACACTGTGAGCGACTTTATGTTTGCTTTTACAGCCATTTCTAATCCTGCAATTAATGCCTCATACTCAGCTTCATTGTTCGTGACTACGAAATCCAGGGTGATCGCATAACTGAGATCCTCTCCCTCGGGACCTTGAAAGTGAATTCCGGCCCCACCTCCTTCTCTGGTCGACGACCCATCGACATGCATCACCCAAACTTTATGCTGAATATCTTCAACCAGATTTACCACGGGAACTGACAAGTCGCCCGAACTGGACCCTGTTGATTCTGCGATGAAATCAGCCAAGACTTGAGCCTTGATTGCTGTTCGAGGTTGGTACTCGATTTCGAACTGTCCAAGTTCCACCGCCCATTTAATCAATCTCCCGGACGTCTGTGGTTTTGATAGAACTTGCCTTAGAGGCTGATTTGTCAAAACAATAATCTTGTAAGTTTGGAAATAAGGCCTCAGTCTCCGTGCGGCAACAACTAGAGCAAGTGCGAACTTCTCGATCTCCATGTAGTTCTTCTCCGCCCCTTGAAGCAACTTACTCAGATAATATACCGGTTTATGCTCGGAATCCTGAATTCTCACCATAACAGAACTTATTTCCTCATTCAACACTGCTATGTATAAATACAAAGGCTCTCCCTCGACCGGTTTTGCCAACATCGGAGGGGAAACCAAATATCTTTTAAGCTCTTCGAAAGCTTTACTGCACTCCTCATTCCATTCGAAGCCTTTCGATTTCCTCAACAACTTGAAGAAAGGCAACCTTTTGTCTGCTGATCGGGATATAAACCTATTCAAGGATATTATTTTTCCGATTAGACTCTGCATTTCAGACAACTTGGTTGGCGGCTGTAGCTCAGCTATAGCTCGGATTTTTTTTGGATTTGCCTCAATGCCACGCTCGTGAACCAGATAACCGAGGAATTTTCCCGACCTTACCCCGAAAGTGCATTTTGCCGGATTTAACTTCATCCTGTATTTCCTTAAGATCGCGAAACATCTGTCAAGGTGCTTTATATGATCTTCCTCGGTCATGCTCTTTACGAGCATATCATCAACATACACTTCCATAATTTCACCAATGAGATCCTTGAACATCATATTTACGAGCCTTTGATAAGTCGCTCCAGCATTCCTCAATCCGAAAGGCATTACTATGAAGCAGTACACTCCTCGTTCGGTAATAAAGGCCGTTTTATCTTGATCTCTTTCATTCATAAATATTTGATAAAACCCTTGGAAAGCATCCATCATACTAAAGAAAATGAACCCCGCGGTCGAGTCGACCAGCATATCGATCCGTGGTAAAGGATAGGGGTCCCTCGGACACAATTTGTTCAGGTCGGTAAAATCATTACACATTCTCCATTTGTTGTCGACCTTCTCTCCCTTCGACACCAACACCACATTGCAAAGCCACTCAGTGAATGTTATCTCCCGAATCTGTTTTGCGGCCAATAATCTATCGACTTCTGCATTTATGATTTTATCTTTTTCCCGACCATGGTTCCTCTTCTTTTGCCTAACTGGTTTTGCTTTAGGATCGATATTCAAAGAGTGAGTGATCACCCTTGGATCGATCCCGACGATATCGTCAGAACTCCAAGCAAAGACATCGGCGTTGTTTCTTAGAAATTCGATCAGCATAGACTCCATCCCTTGACTTAGCTCAGTTCCAATCCTGGTGAACTTCTCGGGCGAGCCAGGAACTAACGTCACCTGCTTATGATTTGGGGGTTGTACGCTCATATCGATCTCTTTTCCTTTTTTACTCTGCAACTTTTCACAATCTGGCAAAGGGAGGTCGGAAACAGAGAATACCTTTTCATCTTCTAACTTTCTCTTCGAGGGCAATATTGGCTCGAACTGCTTCTTCATGTTTAGGGACGTGTTGTAACATTCCCATGCCATGCATTGGTCGTTCCTCATTTCTCCGACCCCTGCCAAAGTGGGAAACTTGACCATCTGGTGGTAAGTTGACACGACCGCTTTGAATACGTTTAAAGCCGGTCTTCCCAAAATTGCATTATAAGCGAACGGGGTACTCACGACCAAGAACTTAACCATCTTCGTAACATCTTTAGGTTTCTTACCCATAGTAGTACTCAAGAGTATGGTTCCGAGAGGAACAATTTCCGATCCACCGAACCCAACGAGCGGGGTGGATACCTGTTCCAGTCGCGGATGTTGTAGATTCATTCTGTCGAGCGCCTCAGAAGAGATTATGTTTGCCGAACTGCCATTATCGATCAACACCCTCTTAACCTCAAAGTTAGCAATTCTCAAGGTTAAGACCATCGAGAAATCAGGGTCGTCTTCATTTGTATCCCAAGTTATTTCACTTGGTCTGTCAGCCTCGGTAAAACTAATGACTTGGTTTATCGAGGGCGCCGGTCTTAAGGACATGACTTCCTTCCTGGTCGAGACACCTGTCTTTATCGACCTAGCAGTCCTTTTCCTCGCATTCCTACTATCTCCCCCAGCTGGTCCACCAGCTATCATATTTATCACCCCATTAGTCTGGTCTTCTGCCTGATGATGATCCTCACGGTGCTGTTCGGAGGACCTCCTAGGACTTCTGGATCGATAACGGCTGTTAGGATACTCCTTTCTGACATACTCCTTCAACTTTCCTTGAGCAATCAGTTTCTCGATTTCTTGTTTTAACTGAAAACAATCCTCGGTGCTATGCCCCGAGCCCTGTGGTATCTGCAATACTTATCGTGATTCATAGTCCCTGGCCTAGGTTGAGTGATACGCCGAGCTCCAGGGACCAAATTTCTCTCCTCGAGCACAGTTAGGATCTCGTCCCTCGAGGTATTCAACCTGGTAAAGTTGCTTTTTTCATGCTCCGTCCTCGGAACCCTCTCTGGAGATGCAGGCCGACCGTAGACATTAGATCTGTGGGTCGGAGCCTGAGGTTTATAGACCTTAAGTCTCTGCCAAACCGAGCCTCTTTGCTGCGCGTTTGACCCTCCATAGTCGCTAGGCTTTGGGATAGGGGCCCGATCAGGTTTCTTTCCGATCGGGGGCCTGGGATTCTGTGCATTCTTTAACTTATTCATTTCCTCCTTGATCATGTATTTCTCAGCTATTTCCATAATTCGCTCGAAAGACTTTGGCTGCTTTCGGCAGAGAGCATTCCCGAACTGGCTATTACGGGTTAGCTCAAACATTAATGATGACAGAAATTCAATCTGTGGGGTATCAACTTTCAGAAGTTCTATACTAAATCTTGCCAGCCATTGCCTTAGTGTTTCTCCTTCCAGTTGCTTCACCGTTCCCAAATGATTAGCAGGTAACCTTTGTTTCCTTTGGCTGGCAAACTGGTGTTTTAATTTATCGCACAACTCGTCAAAAGAGAAGA
>JAYDYQ010000395.1:0-37334 GCA_034814905.1 Penstemon davidsonii | reverse complement strand
TCATGCTTTTTACCAGCATGTCATCGACATATGCTTCCATTATTTCTCCGATTAACTCTCTAAACATCAAGTTGACCAACCGTTGATAGGTTGCTCCAGCATTTCTCAACCCGAAAGGCATCACTATGAAACAATATACGCCTTGTTCGGTAATGAATGCAGTCTTTTCTTGATCTTTTTCATTCATGAAAATCTGATAGAAGCCTTGGAATGCATCCATCATACTGAAGATTGCAAAACCTGCCGTCGAGTCGACCAACAGATCGATCCTTGGGAGAGGATAAGGATCTCTCGGACACAATTTATTCAAGTCAGTAAAATCGTTGCACATCCTCCACTTGTTATCCTTCTTGTCTCCCTTTGAGACAAGTACGACATTACATAACCACTCAGTAAAGTGTATTTCTCTAATCTGTTTGGACAATAAAAGCCTTTCGACCTCTGCTTTTATTATTTTGTCCTTCACGGGGCCATGATTCCTTTTCTTTTGTCTGACTGGCTTTGCGCTCGGATCTATCTTTAGAGAGTGAGTTATAATTCTTGGGTCGATCCCCACTATGTCTTCCGAGCTCCAGGCGAAAACATCCACATTTTTTCTTAAGAAGTTGATCAACATGATTTCTCCCTGTGGAGATAATTCAGTTCCGATCCTGGTGATCTTTGTTGGGTCATCTTCGACAAGATTGACTTCTTTGTGCTCAGGTGCACGCAGAGTCAAATCTATCGGCTCTTTTCCCTTTTTGCTGATCGGATCCGTGCTTGGCAATTCAGGTTCCCGAGTTCTTTCCGTTGAAGATCCCACTGTTTTTCTTTTCGAGGGGGTTAGAGGATCGACATTTCTTTTTAAGGATAGTGACGTGTTGTAACAATCCCAAGCCATGCAATGGTCGTTAACTATTTCACCAACCCCAGAGATTGTTGGAAATTTGATCTTCTGGTGATAGGTCGACACTACTGCTCGAAATTGGTTTAGTGCTGGTCTTCCCAGAATGGCGTTATAAGCGAATGGTGTTTCAACCACTTAAAAACTTAATCATCTTGGTCACTCGATGAGGTTTATTTCCAAGAGTTACACTCAAGTTAATGGTTCCAGTTGGAACTATTTCTGATCCTCCAAATCCTACTAGGGGCGTAGCTACTCTTTGGAGAGTTAATTTTCCGAGGTTCATCTGATTCAGCACTTCGATAGCTATTATGTTAGCTGAACTTCCGTTGTCGATCAGAATCCTCTTGACGTTGAAATCGGATATTTTCAATGAGACCACCATAGGGAAATCGGGGTGGTCTTCGTTGTTGTCCCAATTCAGATTTCTGGGGACTTCGCTTTCGTCGAACTTGATGACTTGCTGGTTAGAGCTCTTATTCTCGAGTGCCCATATCTCTTTGGGAGCGATTACTCCTTGTTCTAAAGATCGTGCGGTTCGTCGCCTCGCATTCCGACTGTCTCCCCCTGCAGGTCCACCAGAGATTACATGTATAGTTCCGTTGATCCAATCGTCATTGCTATCGTTTCGTCGGGGTGGATGGTTACTGGGAGATCTATCACGAGGACTTCTATTTTCCTCTCTCCTTCTAGGACTTCTTGTCCTTTGTCTTCTTCGATCTGCTCTATCAACAAATTCATTTAATTTGCCTTGTTGAATCAATTTTTCGATTTCTTGTTTCAGATGATAACAATCTTCGGTTCTATGACCGTGAGCACGATGGTAGCTACAGTATAAATCGTAGTTCTTTGCCCCAGGTTTAGCTTGTGTGATTCTTTTTGCTGGGGGAATTAGATTATTCCTTTCCAGTATCACCAGGATGTCTTCTCTAGGGGCATTTAGTTTTGTAAACTCCACATAACTAATTCGATCTCTTATATTCCTTTCTGGAGATCGAGGCCTGAGGTAGACATTGGGTCTTTTCTCAAGGTTACTCCCACTGTGTTCTAACCTTTGAAACACGTTCCCTCTTCGGGGAAATCGATCATATTCCGTTACTCTATTCATTGGGGGTTTTTCAGGTTTCCTTGATCCTGAAGTCGATGCTTTATTCTTATTTTTGTCCTTAAAAGAGTTCATCTCTTCTTGTGTCATATATTTGGAGGCCAACGTCATGATTTCAGCAAAGGTTCTAGGTTGCTTTCGACTCAAGGCGTTGCCAAATTGCCTATTCTTAGTCAGATCAAATAGAATTGAAATGATGTAATCAATGTTCGGAGAGTCAATCTTCAAAAGTTCCACATTAAACCTTGCTAACCAAGTTCTTAACGACTCCCCTTCTAGCTGGGTTATAGTTCCTAAATAGCTCATGGGGAGTTTTTGTTTTTTCTGGCTGGCAAATTGTTGTTCTAACTTGTTGCACAATTCTCTAAAGCTGAAGATAGAGTTAGGCGGTTGTTTTCCGAACCAATCCAATGCTAACCCCTCAAACGTTGTGATCATCAATTTGGCCGTATATTCTGCTGAATGAGCATACAGGCTCATTATATTAGTGAAACTAAAGATGTAGTCAGTTGGGTCAGTGGTTCCGTCGTATCTGGGGAGCCGGGCGGGCAAAGATCCAGAAGCATGTGCTTCCCTGATTTCTAAACGGAGAGGGTCGCACGCGGCTATACTATCGTGTGTTTCCGGGGAACGAGGCCAAGGTTGCTGCAGAGTCAGAAGCCTCTGCTCGACTCGCTCCTCGACCATCCTTTCTATATCTCTTTCAGAGATTCTCTTGGTTGCTTGTCGATTGATAACTGGGGGTTCGTCCGCATCGTCGATCGGTATAACAGTGCGGTCCTTGGATAGGCGAGGTTCAGATCGAGCATTAGCTCTTGCCTGATTAGTTTTTCGACCAAGGTTTCTTCCTGCTACGTTTGGCAGGGATACTTGAGATCGTTGATCCGCGTCCGGACTTTCAGCTTGAGTTGACTGGTGGTCATTATTCTCCTGAGGTTCCCTGGTATTGTTAACCGCTCTAGAAGGACCAACAGCTGCCCTTACCGGCTCCGCAACTGCATGAGTTTGTAGATTTTGAAGAAAAAACGAACTTAACATTTGAGCAATTTGTAGTATTTTTTCCTGGTCAGCGGAAAGCGGTGCGGCAGGGACGGATTGGACAGGTGGGTTAGGAATCCTACTTGTGGTAGGAGTTTGTCGTGCTCCGTCGTTTTGATTGATGTTTTCGTTTGGAGCAACTTGTTCCTCCAAAGGGTCTAGATTCTGTTGGTTTCCCGGAGGTTGTGTATTGTTAGCGCTGATTCTTTGGGAACCTTCAGGCAAGCTATCCATAGCACGAGAAGGTCGAGAATTCGTGCTTCTTCCCGCGTTACGTGCGCTTCTCCTTGGATTGGCCATATTTCGATCGAGTAATTAACCGTGCCCCACGGTGGGCGCCAACTGATTTAACCGAATTTGGTCTTAGGTTTAATCTCAGTAATTTATCTTTAGAATAGTTTCGTATGTATTAAGGGTTTGGTTAAAGTACTCAGGATGGTGCAATTCAAGAACAAGCAAAATAATATAATGGCGTAAAATAACAATAATATGAACGGCGAACAACTGTAGTATATTTCGTAGGTTAAAACTCTGGATCTTTAATACAATGTAAGATTCGCTATTTATAATGTCCCTCCCGTCCTAATTGAACTAGGAGTCCTATATTGCCTAGGAAACCTGCATGGCCTAGGAGTATTGCACGGCCCATTAAGTCCCCTAAAACGGATAGTAGGTCGATCAGAGTAGGTCGATCAGATATGCATTGGGCTGGTCGAGCCGATCCCTTAGCTTTAAACAGGTCGGATCGATCTTGAATCTCCTCGGATATTCCTAGCTGGTTTTATGTGCAAAATAGCCCTCATCAGTACGTGTACCTCCTAGTAGATATTCCTTCTGCTCGGACCTACTGTTCGGATTAGGAACTAGCTTGTATTCTCATTGTATTTAGTCTTTCTAGTAGTAGGCATATTTCGATCTAACACCCGAGTAGGCCCCACGGTGGGCGCCAATTGATTATACCGTTTTTTGTTCGAGTTCAATAAGGAAAGTAGAGTATAACAATATATGAATCGAGCGTGTGAAAACTGTATATTGATATCAGTGTTCGAATACAAATTACAAAGCGGGTCTACCCGAGCATTACGGGATGCCGTACTACTAGAAAGACTAAATACGATGAGAATACAAGCTAGTTCCTAATCCGAACAGTAGGTCCGAGCAGAAGGAATATCTTGGAAGTTGTGGCCTCCCTGATGTCATAAATGCGCCGCGTATTTATAGGAACAGTAATGAGCTAGCTAGACCATCCGTAGGAGAACACCTCTCGGCCAGCTGTATAAAGTTGTAGGTCGGCCCCACAGTAATTCGAGGAGACGAGTAAATCGGGAAGTAGGTCGGAATACTTGATCTAGAGCTATCAACCGGGCTTGATCGGAAAACCATGTTCTTATGGTCGGAGAATACCATTCTGGTCGGGATTGAGGCCGAGCTCGAGCAGAAAGTATTTCCTAAAGTGGCGTATGCGAAATACCCCTCATCATACGACATCCAGTAACGTTCGGGTAGACCCGTCTTGTAATCTGTATTCGATCTTCGGTAGTAATATATAAGATTTACGCACTCTATACACTTATTGTGTATGCTCGACTTTCTTTATTGAACACGAACGAAATACAGCATAATCAGGAGTTCTCTTAGCTCGGGAAACTCGAGTTTATTAGCTATTTTTAAGCTGTTAATTTTAGGTGGAGTTTTCGGGGAAATCATATTGCTCGAAGTGGCTTTTTCCAAGTTGAATTATTGTTCAACGGATATCTTATTTCTCGAAGTGGTTTTTCCGAGTTGGTTATTGTTCGACCAATATCTTGTTTTTAAATCGATATCAAACTTTCGAGACAATCGGGTTTTCAGTTCGGAATTAAAACAATACAAGAAACTAAAGTATAAAGCAGCTAAACATGGGAGCAAGAAGCACTAATCCTTCAGCTCGGACTATGCAGCTCGGTCTATGCGTTATCTCCATTCTGCTCGGACAAATCCTGTAATCAAATATTGAGATCGGAATTTCTCGATCGAAATTTATATACACATCGGGTTTATTGCATTGAAGATTAAATATATCGGCCGAGGGTGCAAGCTGATGCTATGACCCTCCCTCGATAAAATCATGTTCAAAAATAAATATCGGCCGAGGGTGCAAGCTGATGCTATGACCCTCCCTCGATAAAAGCATGTTCAAAAATAAATATCGGCCGAGGGTGCAAGCTGATGCTATGACCCTCCCTCGATAAAATCATGTTCAAAAATAAATATCGGCCGAGGGTGCAAGCTGATGCTATGACCCTCCCTCGATAAAATCATGTTCAAAAATAAATATCGGCCGAGGGTGCAAGCTGATGCTATGACCCTCCCTCGATAAAATCATGTTCAAAAACAAATGTCGGCCGAGGGTGCAAGCTGATGCTATGACCCTCCCTCGATAAATTCATGTTCAAAAACAAATATCGGCCGAGGATGCAAGCTGATGCTATGACCCTCCCTCGATAAAATCATGTTCAAAAATAAATATCGGCCGAGGGTGCAAGCTGATGCTATGACCCTCCCTCGATAAATTCATGTTCAAAAACAAATATCGGCCGAGGATGCAGGCTGATGCTATGACCCTCCCTCGATATAATCATGTTCAAAAATAAATATCGGCTGAGGGTGCAAGCTGATCCTATGACCCTCCCTCGATAAAATCATGTTCAAAAACAAATATCGGCCGAGGATGCAAGCTGATGCTATGACCCTCCCTCGATATAATCATGTTCAAAAATAAAAATCGACCGAGGGTGCAAGCTCTCGCTATAACCCTTCCTCGATAAAGACTTGTTTAAAATTAAAAATCGACCGAGGGTGCAAGCTCTCGCTATGACCCTTCCTCGATAAAGACTTGTACAAAAATAAAAATTGACCTAGGGTGCAAGCTCTCGCTATGACCCTTCCTCGATAAAGACTTGTTCAAAAATAAATGTCTTGACTGAGGGTGAAAGCTGTTACTATGCCCCTCACCTCGATAAAGACTTGTGTAGAAGATCAAGAGTGAAAGCTGTTGCTATGACTCTTGTGTAAAATCAAAATTGTCTCGACCAAGAGTGAAAGCTGTTGCTATGACTCTAGGCTCGAAAAAGACTTAATGGAAAATTTGAATAAAACCATTTATTTGGTATAAACCCAGTGCTCGAAAATATCTAAGAGTAAGGGTAATATCTGTGATATAATTCTTTGCTCAAAAACGGCTTAATATAAAAGGATAAATAGCATATTGGGCCCCTCAGCTTTGAAGAAGTGACTTTCCAGTTTGAAAGCAACAGATTTTATTAAGCGTCTCTCAACGATATATACTCTTTTTCCCTTGCTCGGTTTTTATCCCCCTAGCTTTTTCCGAGTAAGGTTTTTAATGAGGTATACCCGACGCATCCAGATTTCGAGATCGATCAGTACCTCGGTCTAATATTTACTTCATCGAGCTTCAGTTACACTTGCGCTCGAGAAGTGGGGGAGTATTGATGAGGGGTAAACTGCCGTGGAATGGACTCTCAGTTCGAGGAATTGATTCTTTACTATTACTATTCATTATTTGAAGCAGTTCGGCATTCTGAGGCTTCTCTAAAAGATGTGCACTCTTTTTCCCTTCGCTCGGTTTTTATCCCACAAGGTTTTTCCGAGTAAGGTTTTTAACGAGGCATGTCCGAAACGTCAAGAAATCAAAGTCTTTTACCATGATGTTGTGTTTACTTCTCCGAACTTCAGCTTCACTTACGCTCGAGAAGTGGGGGAGTATTGATGAGGGGTTTTTTGCCTGCTCTGTTCTAGGAAATACCCAGCTCGAGATCGACCTCGATTCCGACCAGGAAGACTATTTTCCGACCTGCAGAACTCAGTTTCCGATCAAGCCAGTTCGATAGCGCAAGGCCCTCTTTCCGATCTACTCCTCTCCTCGGAATCACTGCTGGGCCGATCCATGGGCCTATCCTGCCAGCCGAGACATATTCCAGTGTGGAGGGTCTACCTAGCTCATCACTGTTCCTATATATATCCAGCGCATTAATGACATGGAGGGGACAATTCCCAAGAAACACTCCTGCTCGGACTTAGAGCTCGGAATAGGTTTTAGCTTGCTTTATATTTATCTAGCTAATGGAACGGCATTCTGTAATGATCGGATAGACCTACTTTGTAACTTGTAATCGGATCTTGACATGAATTTACACATTTACACGTTCGATACACTTATTGTTTTGCTCGACTTTCCTTATTCAATACGAACGAAAAAGAGCATAATCAGTTTACGTCTCCGAGCTTCAGCTTCACTTACGCTCGAGAAGTGGGGGAGTATTGATGAGAGGTATTTCGCACACGCTACTTTAGGAAACACCTCTGCTCGAGATTCTTATCGCCTCGGGAATACTGTGGGGCCGACCACAGCTTTGGACAGCTGGCCGAGACGTATCCCCCTACGGATGGTCTAGCTACCTCTTCACTATTCCTATATATACGCGGCGCATTTATGACATCAGGGGACGGCACTATTCCCAAGAAACACGTTACGCTCGGACTCACAGCTCGGAATAGGCCATAGCTTGTTTCTCTTTGTATTTACCTTACTAGTAGTACGACATCCTGTAATGCTCGGGTAGACCTACCTTGTAATTTGTACTCGAACATTCTCGAACATTGATATTAATATACACCAATTACACGCTCTATACACTTATCGTTTTGCTCGACTTTCCTTAATTGTCCCAAACGAAAAACAGTATAATCAAACGGTATCGAGATCAATGGATGGCGTGTTGTAGATTAACCAGGTGATCACTCTTTTAGGCTTACCATCCCTTGTTCCTGTGAACCTAGATAGTTGATCAGCCAATCGATTCTCTTCTCGTGGGATGTTTTGAATATCAAACTTATCAAACTTTTCGGTCAACTCTTTTACTTTTGCCAAGTATTTTATCATGCTGTACTCCTTTGCCTCATACATTCCATTAATTTGTCTCTGAATCAGCTCGGAATCCGTTAAGACATTTAAAACCTTTATGTTGGCTTGTACAGCCATCTCCATTCTCGCAATCAGAGCCTCATATTCCGCTTCATTGTTGGTTACCATGAAGTCAAAAGTGATGGCGTAATTCATATCTTCGCCGTTTGGTCCTCGAAAATTAATTCCTGCACCTCCTCCATCTCTGCTTGATGCACCATCAACGTGCATTAGCCATGCTAGATTATTGACGATCAAAACGTTATTATCACTAGCAGATGTCATTTCAGGGCTTATCTCTGACTGAGTTGGAGTTTCTAGGAGGAAGTCAGCAAGTACTTGAGCTTTAATTGCCGTTCATGGTTGATATTCGATCTCATATTGTCCCAGCTCTATAGCCCATTTAATTAATCTTCCTGAGGTTTCAGGTTTTGATAAGATTTGCCTCAAAGGTTGATTGGTAAGTACGATGATTTTATATGTTTGGAAGTATGGTCGTGTTTTTCGTGCCGAGGTTACCAAGGCCAAAGCAAATTTTTCAATTTGCAAATAGTTCTTTTCAGCCCCTTGTAGTAATTTACTCAAATAATAGACCGGCTTGTGTTCCGAGCCCTCAAATTTTACCATAACCGAGCTTACTGCTGCCTCTGAGATAGCGATGTATATGTAAAGAGGCTGCCCTTCTGTGGGTTTGGCGAGTAGTGGCGGTGAGGTCAAGTACTCTTTCAGTTGATCGAAGGCGTGATCACAAGCTTCTGTCCATTCGAAGGTCTTAGCTTTTCTCAAAGGTTTAAAAAATGGCAGACTCTTATCAGCCGACCTTGAAATGAATCTGTTGAGGGCAACAATTTTCCCGACCAAGCTTTGCACTTGAGTAATATTTCTGGGAGGCTTCATTTCTGTAATAGCACGTATTTTTTCTGGATTTGCCTCGATGCCTCTTTCGTGAACAAGGTAACCTAAGAACTTCCCATACCTTACCCCAAAGGTACATTTTAAGGGGTTGAGTTTCATTCCATACCTCAAGATTTTAAAACAGCGATCAAGGTGCTGAATGTGGTCTTCTTCGCTCATGCTTTTGACCAACATATCATCGACATACACCTCCATTACTTCTCCGATCAAATATTTAAACATCAAATTCACCAAACGTTGATATGTCGCTCCGGCATTTCTTAGTCCGAACGGCATCACTACAAAACAATATACTCCCTGTTCGGTAATGAAGGCAGTTTTTTCTTGATCTTTTTCGTCCATGAAGATTTGGTAGAAACCTTGGAAAGCATCCATTATACTGAAGATCGCGAAACCAGCTGTCGAGTCGACCAACAGATCGATCCTTGGGAGTGGGTAAGGGTCTCTCGGACATAATTTATTTAAGTCCGTAAAATCGTTACACATCCTCCATTTGTTATCCTACTTGTCACCTTTTGAGACAAGTACGACATTGCACAGCCATTCTGTAAAGTGTATTTCTCTTATCTGTTTAGACATTAAAAGCCTCTCGACCTCCGCTTTTATTATTTTGTCTTTCATAGGGCCGTGATTCCTTTTCTTCTGCCTCACGGGTTTTGCGCTCGGATCAATTTTCAAAGAGTGGGTGATTATTCTAGGATCAATTCCCACTATGTCCTCCGAGCTCCAAGCAAACACGTCTATATTTTTCCTTGAGAAGTTGATCAACATAATTTCTTCTTGCGGAGATAATTCTGTTCCAATTCTGGTTATTTTGGTAGGATCATTCTCAATAAGTTTGACTTCTTTATGCTCGGGTGCTCGCAAAGTCAAATCTATAGGTTCTTTCCCCTTTTTATCGATCCTTTCCGTATTTGGCAATTCTGGCTCTTGAGATCTTTCAACTGAAGATCCTACGGTTTTTCTTTTTGATGGCGTTAATGGATCGACATTCCTTTTTAACGATAGTGCCGTATTATAACAATCCCATGCCATACAGTGATCGTTAACTATTTCGCCGACCCCAGATATCGTCGGGAATTTTATCTTCTGGTGATAGGTTGAAACGACTGCTCGGAATTGGTTTAATGCTGGTCTGCCTAAGATGGCGTTGTAGGCAAATGGTGTTTCCACCACCAAAAACTTTATCATTTTTACCACTCGATGAGGTTTGCTCCCAAGGGTTACACTTAAATTTATGGTTCCGGCCGGAACTATTTCCGATCCTCCAAATCCTATTAATGGCGTAGCTACCCTTTGAAGAGTTATCTTTCCCAGATTCATTTGATTCAAAGCTTCGATGGCTATTATGTTAGCCGAGCTTCCGTTGTCGATCAGAATTCTTTTGACATTAAAGTCGGAAATTCTTAATGAGACAACCATAGGAAAATCAGGGTGGTCCTCGTTGATGTCCCAATTCAAATTTCTTGGGACTTCACTCTCGTCGAAACTGATTATCTGTTTATCAGAACTTTTATTCTCAAGTGCCCAAATTTCTTTAGGAACGATAATCCCTTTTTCTAAGGATCGAGCGATTTTTCGTCTTGCATTTCGACTATCACCCCCAGCAGGACCACCAAAGATTACATGTATTGTACCGTTGACATGGTCGTTATCTAGATCATTCCTACGTGGTACATGGTTGCTAGGAGATCTTTCGCGAGGGCTTCTGTTCCCTTCCCTCCTTCTCGGACTCCTCGTCCTTTGTCTATCTCGGCCTGTTCTATCCACAAATTCGTTCAACTCGCCTTGTTGAATTAATTTCTCAATCTCCTGTTTTAAGTGATAGCAATCCTCGGTCCTATGATCGTGAGCTCGATGATACCTACAATATAAATCGTAGTTCCTTGCCCCAGGTTTTTCTTGCGTGATCCATTTTGCTGGGGGAATCAGATTACTTCTTTCCAGTATCACTAAAATATCCTCTCTTGGAGTGTTTAGTTTGGTAAACTCCACATAGCTCACTCGATCTCTAACATTCCTCTCCGGAGATCGGGGCCTGAGGTAGACATTAGGTCTTTTCTCAGGGTTACTCCCGCTATATTCTAATCTTTGGAATACATTTCCCCTACGGGAAAATCGATCGTAATCCGTGACTCTTTGCATCGGAGGTTTCTCAGGTTTCCTCGATCCTGAAGCGGACGCTTTATTCTTATTTTTGTCCTTGAACGAGTTCATCTCTTCTTGGGTCATATACTTGGAGGCCAACGTCATGATTTCTGCGAAGGTTCTCGGCTGTTTTCGACTTAAGGCATTGCCGAACTGCCTATTTTTTGTCAAGTCGAATAGAATAGATATGATATAATCAATATTTGGGGAGTCAATTTTCAACAGTTCGACATTGAATCTTGCTAGCCAAGCCCTTAGTGATTCCCCCTCTTGTTGGATAATGGTTCCCAGGTAGCTCATAGGGAGCGTTTGTCTTTTTTGACTGGCAAACTGTTGTTCCAGTTTGTTGCATAACTCTCTAAAACTGAATATTGAGTTGGGCGGTTGTTTTCCGAACCAATCCAGTGCCAACCCTTCGAAGGTTGTGATCATCAATTTTGCTGTGTACTCCGCTGAATGAGCGTATAAGTTCATTATATTCGTGAAACTAAAAATATAATCAGTTGGATCTCCAGTTCCATCATATCTGGGGAGTCGAGCGGGTAAAGGCCCGGAAGCTTGTGCTTCTCTAATTTCTGGGCAGAATGGAGAACAGGCAGCTATACTGTCCTGAATTTCTCGGGAACGCGGCCAAGGTTGTCTCAAAGTCAAAAGCCTTTGCTCCACTCACTCCTCTACCATTCTTTCAATATCTCTTTCAGAGAATCTTTTAGTTGCTCGCCTATCTATGATTTGGGGCTCCTCCTCTACGTCTACTGGGACGACCGTTTTTTCTCTTGATAGATACGGTTCATGACGAGCATTAGCTCTTGCCTGATTATCTCTTCGACCAGGGTATCTTTTAGCCGCGTTTGGTGGGGACATATGAGATCGTTGATCCCCGTCGGGGCTTTCTGCTTCGGCTGAGACCTGGTCGTTGTCTCCTCGAACTCTCCTGATATTGTTTACTAATTTGGTTGGCGGATTTTGGGCAACATCTGGACGATTGTTTTCTGGTCCAGGGACGTGAGCGATTCCAGCACATAATGAATTCACGAGTAGAGCTATCTGCCTTAATTTCTCTTGATCGGCTGGTAACGGGGGGAGAGGGATGGATCGAACGGGTGAGTTCGGAGCCCTACTTCTGCTAAGAGTCTGACGTTCCTCATTATCTTGGTTATTGTTTACGTTCGAAGTAATATGTCCCTCTGCCCGATCTAAATTTTGATGTTCTGTGGGAGGCTGCATGTTATTAGCGCTGATTCTTTGAGAATTTTCGGGCGGAGTTTCTACGGCACGTGGGTGCTGAGAAGTTGTGCTTCTTCCTGCGTTACGTGTGCTTTTTCTTGGATTGGCCATATTCGATTGAGCAATTAACCAGCCCCACGGTGGGCGCCAACTGATTTAGCCTAATTTCGTCTTAGGTTTAACCTCAGTAAAATATTTAGGGAATAACTTTATATTTGGGGTTTGGTTAAAGTATTCAGGATGGCGCGACACAAGAACAGTATAATCACGTAATAACAAATATCTTGGAGGCGAAACAAGTGTAGTATTATTGATAGGTTAAATTCTGGATCCCTAATACATTGTAAGATTCACTATTTATAATATTCCTCATGTCCTAACAGAGCTAGGAGTCCTATTAAGCCTAGGAATCCTGCATGGCCTAGGAGTACCGCACGGCCCAATAAGTCTTCTGGATCGGAAATTAGGTCGATCAGATACATTTTGTCGGGTCTATTCGATCTTGCTGTTTACATGGGTCGGATCGATCTTGATTCTCCTCGGAAAACACTTCTCGATTATATGTGTAAAATAGCCCTCATCAGACCGGCTTTAAACCAATTCCGAGCAGTCGTTTCAACCTATCACCAGAAGATAAAATTCCCTACAGTCTCTGGGGTCAGCGAAATAGTTAACGATCACTGTATGGCATGGGATTGTTATAATACGGCACTATCATTGAAAAGGAACGTTGATCCATTAACACCATCAAAAAGGAAAGCAGTAGGATCATCATTGGAAAGATCTCAAGAGCCGGAGTTACCTAACACAAGAAGGATCTATAAAAAGGGAAAGGAACCTATAGATTTGACTCTACGGGCACCCGAGCATAAAGATATTCGTCTTATGGAGAACGATCCGACCAAAATCACAAGAATTGGAACGGAATTATCCCCACAAGGTGAAATTATGTTAGTCAACTTCTTAAGGAAAAATATGGATGTGTTTGCCTGGAGTTCGGAGGATATAGTAGGGATCGACCCAAGAATAATAAACCACTCTTTAAAAATTGATCCGAACGCCAAACCGGTCAGACAAAAGAAAAGAAATCACGGTCCTGTAAAAGATAAAATAATAAAAGCAGAGGTCGAAAGGCTTTTAATGTCTAAACAGATTAGAGAAATACACTTCACTGAGTGGCTATGTAATGTCGTCTTAGTATCAAAAGGGGACAAGAAAGATAATAAATGGAGAATGTGTAATGACTTTACGGACTTAAACAAGTTGTGTCCTCGAGACCCCTATCCACTACCTAGAATTGACCCATTAGTCGACTCCACTGCCGGTTTTGCTATTTTCAGCATGATGGACGCTTTCAGGGTCTACCAAATATTTATGGACGAGAAAGATCAAGAAAAAACTGCCTTCGTTACTGAACAGGGGGTATATTGCTTCATAGTAATGCCATTCGGATTAAGAAACGCAGGAGCAACTTATCAACGAATGGTGAACTTGATGTGCAAAGAGCTGATCGGAGAAATAATGGAAGTATATGTCGATGATATGTTGGTCAAAAGCATGAGCGAGGAGGACCACATTAAACATCTTGATCGTTGTTTTAAGATTTTAAGGAAATATGGAATGAAACTCAACCCTTTGAAATGCACCTTTGGAGTAAGATCTGGGAAATTCCTAGGTTACCTAGTTCACGAAAGAGGCATCGAAGCAAATCCAGAGAAGATACGAGCTATTACAGAAATGAAGCCTCCAAAAAATATTACCCAAGTGCAAAGTCTGGTAGGGAAAATTGTGGCCCTCAACAGGTTCATATCAAGGTCGGCAGATAAAAGTCTACCATTTTTTCAAACTTTGAGAAAAGCTAAGACCTTCGAATGGACCGAAGCTTGTGACCATGCATTCGACCAATTGAAAGAATATTTGACCTCACCACCACTACTCGCCAAACCTACAGAAGGACAGCCTCTTTACATATACATCGCTATCTCCGAGGCGGCAGTAAGCTCAGTTATGGTTAAAATTGAGGGGTCGGAACACAAACCGGTCTATTATTTGAGTAAATTACTGCAAGGGGCAGAAAAGAATTATTTGGTGATTGAAAAATTTGCTTTGGCCTTGGTGACATCGGCGCGAAGATTACGACCCTATTTTCAAACATATAAAATCATCGTCCTTACCAATCAACCTTTAAGGCAAATTCTGTCAAAACCTGAAGCCTCGGGAAGATTAATCAAATGGGCCGTAGAGTTGGGACAATACGAGATCGAATATCAACCACGAACGGCGATCAAAGCTCAAGTACTTGCTGACTTCCTTCTAGAGACTCCAAGCCTGTCGGGAACGAGCCCAGAAGAAACGTCTGCAAATGATAATAACATTCTGCTCGTCAAAAATCTAGCATGGCTTATGCACGTCGATGGTGCATCAAGCAGAGATGGTGGGGGTGCAGGAGTTAATTTCCAAGGACCAAACGGTGAAGATTTAAATTATGCCATCACCTTGGATTTTATGGTAACCAACAATGAAGCAGAGTATGAGGCTCTAATTGCAGGATTGGAAATGGCATTACAAGCCAACATAAAGACTTTGAACATCTTAACAGATTCCGAGCTGATCCAGAGACAGATAAATGGAATGTATGAGTCCAAAGAATACAATATGATAAAATATTTGGCAAAAGTAAAAGAATTGACTGAAAGATTTGACAAGTTTGAAATTCAAAATATACCCCGAGAAGAAAATCGATGGGCAGATCAGCTATCTAGATTTACGGGAACAAGGGATGGTAAGTCTAAAAGAGTGATTACTTGGTTAATCTCAAAAACACCGTCAATCGATCTTGACACCATTCCTGTTGCCGAGATAATGGACATTGTTGGTCCCAAGTGGTCAGATGAGGTCTAGAGGGGGGGGGGGGGTGAATAGACCTCTTTAAAAATTACTCTTTTTAAAATTCTCTAACTTTTCTGTCAGCAGACTAAGCTGATCAAGAATCGTAAGCAGACTAAGCTGATCTTGCACAAAGCTTTGAGCAGCAGAGTTGACCACTCTTCGGATTTCACTCAGCTGATTTTATCAAAATCAGAGTTTTCAAAATAAACTATCTTGCAGCGGATTTATCAAGTGTTTTTCTCAAGTAGTTTTCTTAACTTAGAAATAGTTTTGTCCCCAGTTTTATCAAACTCCTTTAAAACTTTTTCACAGTTAACCTTTTAGTGTTTAAAGTATGCTCTTTTAAATATGCAGATAATAATGCAAGTTAAAAACACAAAGGATTTTTATAGTGGTTATATGGATAGAAATCCTTTAGTCCACTCTTCCAAGTCACTTAGATCTTGGGTTATACTAAATCACACAGATTACAGTATACAATGCTTACGCCAAACAACAAATGAAATGGCCGTAAGTTCACAATAGGAAATCACAAAGAAACTCCTATCCTCTGAAGTAATATCGCTCACTAAGATTGATATCTACTCCTCACAACACAATCCTAACAAAATCACTCAGATTTTTAAGTATATTCTGTTTTCTCTCTTTTCTGCTTCGTCAACAGATGACTAGGCTGATGAGTGCTTTGTTCTTGAGTTTGAGACTTAGAAGAATTTTGCTTCAGATTTTTGCTCTCAAGGTGTGTTGTCTCTGTGTTGTCCTTCTTCTTCAACTCACGAACTAAGCTATTTATACTAAGGATTTGAAAATCTGCCCGTTGAGAGATCGCCAGTTGTCAAATCCTCGAGTACTGGTCCTTTTCTGCAGAACGGCTGTTGCGACTGAACACTGTACACTCTGCTGTACTTTCTGTCGCTTCGCATTAAATGGGCATTAAATGCACCAAACTGATACGAGGTTTCTCTTCAATCATTTGTCATAAATACCCTTCCTCTTCAGCATTTATTACTTCAAGTGCATTTATTACCGTTGCACAACTTCTGATCCACTTCCACTCTGCTGATCGAAGTCACACGTCTGATGCGTACTCGGCTGATCCCAAATTGAACTAATCTGATCTGAGTCGGCTGATAGTCCACCAGTCTGATTCCTTCTTCAGCAACAGATCAGTAGTCTTCTGGACCATATTTGACTAGTCTGATATACTTCTTCCTTGGTCAAATATTTTCTAAGGTTTGTACTAAGCTTCCACTTAGCTGATGACTTTGGAATTCATCAAAACCTCCCTTCACTTCAAAGTCTTCATCTTCATCCAACAATTTCCCCCTTTTTGATGATGACAAAACTTCAGCTAAGTACCTGTACCTAAACTAAAGTTGAGTCCTCAAAAATTTCTGAGATAGAAATAATATGTTGGAAGCTTGAACTTTTTATAGATTTGATCTTTAAAGATTACAGTACAAGTTACAAGCAAAAAAAATAGACTTAAGTGAAAAATTACAACTGAAGTAAGCTGGTTACATAAATTTAACATATGACCTAGTCTAGTAACTAGTCTAGTCCTCAGCTTCTTCATCGTCTTCTTCTTCCTCTTCAACTTCTTCTTCAACTTCATCACTACTGTCTTCATCTTCACCAGATGTGAAAGCATCAGCAAGACCTTTCAATTTTTCCTTTCTTTCTTCAGCTTCAAATCTTGCTCTGATGTCTTCAATCCTCTTATACTTAACGTATGGATTGAGCTGTTCTTCAGCAGAGTATTTAGAAGCAGCTAACTCCTTGTCAGTTTTAGCTACGTCCTTGAGCTCCACTTTATCACCAGCTTCATCATTAGCTTCCTCTTCAAGTACTTCTTCTTCACTTAGCTTTCCAGCAGCAGCCCGTTGGTCTCGTACTTGAATAGTTGCAGCATCATCAACAGCTAACTTAGCTGATTCCTCTTCCCCCTTTTTGTCAGCATCAGCAGGGTTGAGTTGATCAGGAGTTATGTTGACAGCAGCACAAAGCTTCTTGATGTTTGCATCCATAATCCGTTGTTCAGCACAATGATGAGTTAGAGTAGTTTCCATGCGAAGTTGATTCTCTTCCAAGCGAAGTTGATTAGCTTTTAATTCACCAGATTGGTCATTCAGACAGTCAACATTCAACTGAAGTGTTGACAGTTCAGTTTGTGCTTTGTCGGTGACGTTTGTAATCTCTTGCATTAAAGCAATATTCTTCTCAGTTTCTGCTTCACCAACTTGTGTTATGACCCTAACAACTCTTGCAATGTCAGTTTCATTCCGTTGAAGAGCAGTGTGGAGGTGACCTACATCAGCCTTCACATCTTCAATACTTCTGCTCATATTCAATATGCTCTGTGTTAGCATTAAGGAGTTGTCTGGTGGTAGAGGAAAATCTTCAATTTGGGGGTTATGCAGATAACCTTATCCCCAATCTTGGCAGTGATCTCCAATTTCTCAAAATTGACATCCTTCTTGGAACCATAAAATTCCATCACTTGCTCTTTGAAGATCATATCTTCATGGGCCTCCATGAAGTTTACCAGTGAGGCTGCCTTAAATTTCTCCAGAATTTCCTTCATTAATGGTGTGCCAGTCGTATGGTACGTCAGGTAGTTCAAGAACATACCTTCAGCAGCAGCTTCCTTTGCATTTACCTTAGAACCCATTTTCCTGAAAGAGATTGAAGAAAAACGAGAGTAGATTTGCAGTTGAATGGATGCAAAAATGCTCTGAATGCTTTTGAAATATTTTGGGTGCGTAAAAGACTAGTAAGCTGATCAGATCTGGATTTATAATTGTTAGTACCACTTGTTGGTTTTCGTGAAAAGTGGGAACCGTTAGATCAGTTACTTGAAAAGCAGATCGTGTGATCGTGATACGCGGATTTCAAAATAGCATTAAATATGTCAGACAGGCGGGAAGTTGAAACGCCACTTGTCTGTTACTTATAAAAGCGTGCTTTTGATAAAACGTTTTTAATACAACACTTTAAATATAAGCTGACATAAATAGAAACAGATGAGTAGAATACTTATCTGATTTATGACTTGTCTGATACAATGTATCACTAGTGAAAGCCAATGTCTAGTGATCTTCCTTTGCTGTTTGTCAATCCAGCAGGATAAATAATCTTCAAATCTTCAAGAATTAAGAACAAATCTTCTGATTAAAACAACTTCAACTAACTGTCATTGAAGATTTCATCTTTAAAACAAGGGCACAGCTAGTCTTACACGTTCCCCCTGAGTTCAAGAATTCATCAGTCAACTAGTCTGTTGAGAGTTAGTCTTCTTGAAGTGTAACACTTGCTGATATCAGATTAGTCAGCTGTTGAAACATGTCTTCTGATAGGTTCCCCCTCAGCTTATGAATCCAATTTTAACAAGCCTAGTTCCACTCTTAGAGTAGAAAATCTTGCATCACTCAATGGTTTGGTGAAAATGTCAGCGATCTGATTATCTGTTTGAACATATTCAATAATAACATTTCCTTTTTCAACATGGTCTCTGATGAAGTGATGTTTGATCTCAATATGCTTAGTCCTGGAATGACTAGTAGTATTCTGAGTAAGTGAGATTGCACTTGTATTGTCACAGTAGATAGGGATTCCACTGATCTTTAGATTATAGTCTTCTAGTTGATGCTTCAACCAAAGTATTTGTGCACAACATGCTCCAGCAGCAATGTATTCAGCTTCAGCAGTAGATATGGATACTGAAGTCTGTTTCTTACTCATCCATGAGATCAGACGACTGCCTAAAAATTGACAAGTACCTGTAGTACTCTTCCTATCAATCTTGCAGCCAGCAAGGTCAGAATCTGAATATCCAACAAGTTCAAATCCTGATTCCCTTGGGTACCACAATCCCAATTCTTGTGTGCCTTTGAGATACTTTAATATCCTTTGAGCAGCTAAGAGATGAGATTCCTTAGGATTTGATTGAAATCTCGCACAAACCCCAACAGAATACATAATATCAGGTCTGCTAGCTGTTAAGTACAACAGTGACCCAATTATGCCTCTGTATTTGGTGATGTCAACTGATTTGCAATCTTCATCCTTGTCCAGACGAAATCCAGTGGACATAGGAACATTAACAGATGAGCTAGTTTCCATACCAAATTTCTTAAACAGATCTTTTGTGTACTTTGCTTGACTTATGAAGATACCATCAGGTAGCTGTTTGACTTGTAATCCAAGAAAGTAATTTAATTCTCCCATCATGCTCATTTCAAACTTGTTCTGCATCAGCTTAGAGAATTTTTCACACATCTGTTTGTTAGTTGAACCAAAAATAATATCGTCCACATATATTTGAACTAACAATATATGTTCTTCCCATTCAATAGTGAACAAGGTCTTGTCTACTTTACCTTTACGAAATCCTTTAACTAAAAGAAAATCAGATAGAGTATCATACTATGCTCTTGGAGCCTGTTTCAGTCCATAAAGAGCTTTCTTCAGACGATATACCTTGTCTCCCTGTTTATAAACTTCAAAACCAGGGGGTTGTTCAACGTACACTTCTTCTTGCAATTCTCCATTGAGAAAAGCAGACTTCACATCCATCTGATATACTGTGAAGTTCTTGTGAGCAGCATAAGCTAGAAACAGTCTGATTGCTTCAAGCCTTGCAACTGGTGCGAATGTCTCATCAAAATCAATGCCTTCTTCTTGGCAGTAACCTTTGGCCACTAGTCTTGCTTTGTTTCTGGTAACAATACCATCTTCATTCATCTTATTTCTGAAAACCCACTTAGTGCCAATTACTCTTTGATGAGTAGGTCTAGGTACCAAGTACCAAACCTCATTCCTTTCAAATTGATTCAACTCTTCTTGCATAGCTTCAATCCAGTGAGAATCACCAAGAGCTTCATCAATTAACTTAGGCTCAATTTGTGAAAGAAAACTTACAAACATTGTTTCATTTGCAGTTGACCTTCTAGTTCTCACTCTATCCAAAGGATCACCAATCACTAACTCAGGTGGGTGATCTCTGAGCCATCTGAGATCAGGTTGCAAATCTGGATGTTGTCCTCTTGATTGATCTTGCAACACTACTGTTGGAGTCTCAGTAGTAGTCTGTTGAACAGTTGTAGTCTGTTGAACAGTCTCTGGTCTGTCAGCTGTTCGCAACTCCTCTGTTAGACAATCAGCGGACTGATTTTGAACAGCACTTGAGTTAACAGCCTGAGATAGATTAGGTAGTATGATGGGTACATATTCTTCCTTTCTTTCCACACTCAATTTTTGAAATTCAGCAGATAGTTCTTGATTTGCACTTTGATTCTTTTCAGAAGATTGACTTGGTTCATCAAATACTACATGAATAGATTCTTCTACAAGTAAAGTTCTTTTGTTAAACACTCTATAAGCTTTACTAACAGTAGAGTAACCTACAAAAACAGCTTCATCAGCCTTCTCTGCAAATGCAGTAAGGTGATTTTTCCCATTGTTCAAAACATAACATTTACAACCAAAAATCCTAAGATAATGTAAATTAGGCTTTCTGTTGTTCCTTAGCTCATAAGGTGTCTTGTTTTGACTTTTGTTGGTCATACACCTATTCTGTGTATAACATGCTGTATTTGTAGCTTCTGCCCAGAATCTTTGGGGCAGCTTTGCTTCAGCTATCATTGTCCTGGTAGCTTCTTTTAGAGTTCTGTTTCTCCTTTCAGCAACTCCATTTTGTTGAGGGGTTCTGGCAGCAGAGTACTCATGACTGATTCCTTTGGAGTTACAATACTCTTCAACAGTAGAGTTTGTAAATTCAGTCCCTCTATCTGATCTGATCTTCAATATTCTTTGACTCTTCTCATTCTGGATCAGTTCCATCAGATTAGTAAGATGTTCCTTGGTTTCACTTTTCTTCTTCATGAAAATCACCCAAGTAAATCTTGAAAAATCATCCACAACAGCTAGGCAGTATTTCTTTCCACCGTTGCTGATTGGATCAATAGGGCCAAACAAATCCATGTGAAGTAGCTCCAAAATTCTGGTTGAAGATTGGTGCTTCTTGCTTTTGAAAGATGATTTCACTTGTTTACCCTTCTGACAGGCATCACAGAGCTTGTCTTTGCTCATGACTGTCTTTGGAATTCCTTCTACCAGATCATTCTTTATCAATCTGTTGATGGTCTTGAAATTCAAATGATTCATTCTTTTGTGCCAAAGCCAACTGATTTCACTTGGTGTAGAAGCCACCAAACAAACATTAGAATTCTTGTCCACAGAATTCCAGTCGACTACATAGATGTTTCCCTGTCTTCTTCCAGATAAAATAACCTTCTTTGTTCCAACTTGTTCAACATAGCACTTACTGATGAAAACACCACGGAAAATCCTTTGTCACAAAATTGACTTATGCTCAGCAGATTGTACTTCAGGCCACTAACATATGAGACGTCAGATATCTCTATGTTTCCTTTGATAAGCTTTCCAACAGCTACAACCTTGCCTTCTTTGCTGTCTCCAAAAGTAACTCTTGGACCATTCACAGCAACAGCATCTGCCAGTTCATGTATGTCTCCACACATGTGCCTTGAACATCCACTGTCCAAGTACCATTTCTTCACTACTTTACTCCTACTCCTAATCCTAACCTACAAAACAAAATAAAAATGTTTTAGGTACCCTTTATTGAGAGGGTCCTGGTGGATTAGTGTCACCTTTGACAACCCAAGATGTTGAAGTCTTAGGCTTCTTAGGCTTCACAGTTTTAGCAGGAGCATGAGCAACTTCATTTTCATCATAATCAGCATGCATATTATATTGATAATCATTATGATGAGGATAAGGCTCATAAGCAGGATATGATGCATGATAAGCAGGGTAAGCATGCATTGGTTGGTGAGCAGGATATGCAGCATAGTGAGGTGGATAATGAGGTGCAGCATAATAAGGTGAATAAGCAGGTTGCACATAATAAGACTCATTTCCATACCAAGCATTTTTGTTAAAATTTCTTTGCTTCTTAGGTCTGCTTTTTACTTGCTCTTTAACAGACGACTTAGCTTTACTAGTCTGATTGGTTTTACTCTTATCAGCAGACTTCTTTGGACTACTCTGCTGTTTGGTTTTACCAGTCTGTTTTTCATTTTCAGGCTTTTTACCCTTCTTAGCCTTAGGAGATTTCATCTCCTTTTTCTCAATTTCCAGTGAAGTAGGTTTGGTAGTCTGAACATACAGGACAATATTACTATTATCAGCAGATATAAACTTCTCAGCTTTGTTCAGTTCTAAACTTTCTTTTACTAAGGGAGTGCTCTGTTCAGTTGGTTTCTCTATTGGCACAACAGATGACTTAGGAACAGATAACTTATTATATGAAGATAATCTAGCTTCAAGTTCCTTAATTTGTCCCTTGTACATTTCACATTCAGCTCTCAGAGACTCACATTCATGCGAAAGCTTTTTATACATGGCTGATTCTTCAGGTCTTTCAACCTTTAGTTTCAGTTTAGCATTTTGCTTTTTCAGCAGAATCATCTCGTCCTTAAGCTTAGCAAGCTCATTAACAACATCTACTTTGTTGTTCATCATTTGCTCAAATGAGCTAAATAGTTCAAGCTCACTTTCAGAGAGATTTACCTCATTGTCAGAATCATCAGATTCCTTTGCCCTGAGACAGAGCAGTGCAGGTGAATCGCCAAAAACAGAGTCATCACTTGACGTGCCTGATTCTGTGTTGGATGAGTAGATGGATGCCATCTTTTCAGCTTCAGCCAACAGCACCTTGCTCTTCTGGTATCTCTTCTCTTTTCTCTCTCTTCTTTGTTTCTTTTCCTCCTCTGTGTATTTCTCTGCTTTAGGATATGGACAGTCCTTGATGAAGTGTCCCAATTTCCTGCAATTATAGCACATTAGTTTGGATTTATAATCATCCTTACTATCATGAGAAAATGAGGTAGGTTTATAAGTAGAAGCATTGTTATATTTGTTCTTCATTTTTCTTTTATAGAACTTTTTGAACCCGTTTAGTAACAACGCAACATCGCCAGCAGTGTACTCCTTTTTACTCAGTACTGGGGCCTCATCAGATGAGTCCACTTCTATAGTTCTCCCGGCTGATCTTCTGGATTTCTCTGCAGCAACCAGGGCAGCAGTGGGACTAGAAGTTGAGGTCTCTTCTATACCCATTCTTGGCATTTTATACTCGTACGCCTTGAGTACAGAAAACAGCTCCGTCAGAGAGATCTTCCCCAGATCCCTAGATTCTTCCATAGCTGTGATCTTCATGTTGAACTTGGGTGGTAGCGCCTTCAGGACTTTGAGATTAATCTCTTTGTCTGTGAACGTCTTACCCAGCTTTAACACGTTGTTCAACACTTTGGTGAACCTTGAACTCATCTGTTCAATGGTTTCTCTAGGCTTCATTTTGAAGTTCTCAAACTTCTCCATGGCAACACTTAGATTGTGTTCCTTGATGGCTTCATTTCCTTCACTCATATCCCTGACTTTGTCCCACATAGTCAAACCTTTCATTGTCCAGGGCTTTAGTCATGATGAAGATTCCAACTTTATCAAGATTTTTCAACTTGATTTCTTCAGGTGTCATCTCTTCTTCATCTTTGTCCACGATCACTTCTTGATCATTGACTTTGATGGTTTTTGTGATTCTTATCGGACCTTTGGTTATGCATCTAAACATATTATCATTATAAGCAGCAAGGAAAATTTCCATGCGTATTTTCCAGTCCTCAAAGCTCATACTGCCAATGTGGGGAACATAGCCGATACAGTCCATTTTTCAAAAAGTTTTTCTTTTTCAAAAAGATGGTCTTTTTAAAACTTTTGAAAACCTTTGAAAAACACTCTAGGATCAAGCTCGTTGATCAGGCAAATGATTCAAGTGAACCACCTGCTGTGATACCACTTGTTGGTCCCAAGTGGTCAGATGAGGTCTAGAGGGGGGGGGGGGGGGAATAGACCTCTTTAAAAATTACTCTTTTTAAAATTCTCTAACTTTTCTGTCAGCAGACTAAGCTGATCAAGAATCGTAAGCAGACTAAGCTGATCTTGCACAAAGCTTTGAGCAGCAGAGTTGACCACTCTTCTGATTTCACTCAGCTGATTTTATCAAAATCAGAGTTTTCAAAATAAACTATCTTGCAGCGGATTTATCAAGTGTTTTTCACAAGTAGTTTTCTTAACTTAGAAATAGTTTTGTCCCCAGTTTTATCAAACTCCTTTAAAACTTTTTCACAGTTAACCTTTTAGTGTTTTAAGTATGCTCTTTCAAATATGCAGATAATAATGCAAGTTAAAAACACAAAGGATTTTTATATTGGTTATATGGATAGAAATCCTTTAGTCCACTCTTCCAAGTCACTTAGATCTTGGGTTATACTAAATCACACAGATTACAGTATACAATGCTTACGCCAAACAACAAATGAAATGGCCGTAAGTTCACAATAGGAAATCACAAAGAAACTCCTATCCTCTGAAGTAATATCGCTCACTAAGATTGATATCTACTCCTCACAACACAATCCTAACAAAATCACTCAGATTTTTAAGTATATTATGTTTTCTCTCTTTTCTGCTTCGTCAACAGATGACTAGGCTGATGAGTGCTTTGTTCTTGAGTTTGAGACTTAGAAGAATTTTGCTTCAGATTTTTGCTCTCAAGGTGTGTTGTCTTTGTGTTGTCCTTCTTCTTCAACTCACGAACTAAGCTATTTATACTAAGGATTTGAAAATCTGCCCGTTGAGAGATCGCCAGTTGTCAAATCCTCGAGTACTGGTCCTTTTCTGCAGAACGACTGTTGCGACTGAACACTGTACACTCTACTGTACTTTCTGTCGCTTCGCATTAAATGCACCAAACTGATACGAGGTTTCTCTTCAATCATTTGTCATAAATACCCTTCCTCTTCAGCATTTATTACTTCAAGTGCATTTATTACCGTTGCACAACTTCTGATCCACTTCCACTCTGCTGATCGAAGTCACTCGTCTGATGCGTACTCGGCTGATCCCAAATTGAACTAATCTGATTTGAGTCGGCTGATAGTCCACCAGTCTGATTCCTTCTTCAGCAACAGATCAGTAGTCTTCTGGACCATAGTTGACTAGTCTGATATACTTCTTCCTTGGTCAAATATTTTCTAAGGTTTGTACTAAGCTTCCACTTAGCTGATGACTTTGGAATTCATCAAAACCTCCCTTCACTTCAAAGTCTTCATCTTCATCCAACAATTTCCCCCTTTTTGATGATGACAAAACTTCAGCTAAGTACCTGTACCTAAACTAAAGTTGAGTCCTCAAAAATTTCTGAGATAGAAATAATATGTTGGAAGCTTGAACTTTTTATAGATTTGATCTTTAAAGATTACAGTACAAGTTACAAGAAAAAAAAATAGACTTAAGTGAAAAATTACAACTGAAGTAAGCTGGTTACATAAATTTAACATATGACCTAGTCTAGTAACTAGTCTAGTCCCCAGCTTCTTCATCGTCTTCTTCTTCCTCTTCAACTTCTTCTTCAACTTCATCACTACTGTCTTCATCTTCACCAGATGTGAAAGCATCAGCAAGACCTTTCAATTTTTCCTTTCTTTCTTCAGCTTCAAATCTTGCTCTGATGTCTTCAATCCTCTTATACTTAACGTATGGATTGAGCTGTTCTTCAGCAGAGTATTTAGAAGCAGCTAACTCCTTGTCAGTTTTAGCTACGTCCTTGAGCTCCACTTTATCACCAGCTTCATCATTAGCTTCCTCTTCAAGTACTTCTTCTTCACTTAGCTTTCCAGCAGCAGCCCGTTTGATTATACTGTATTTCGTTCAAGTTCAATAAGGAAAGTAAAGTATAACAATATATGAATCGAGCATAAAACTGTATATTGATATTGGTGTTCGACTACAAATTACAAATCGGGTCTACCCGAGCATTACTGGATGTCGTACTATCTAGGAAAGTGAATACAAAGAATAAACAACTGGTTCCTAATCCGAACAGTAGGTCCGAGCAGAAGGAATATCTTGGAAGTTGTGCCGTCCCTGATGTCATAAATGCGCCGCGTATTTATAGGAACAGTAATGAGCTAGGTAGACCGTCCATAGGAGAACACCTCTCGGCCAGCTGTATAAAGCTGTAGGTCGGCCCCACAGTAATCCCGAGGAGACGAGTAGATCGGGAAGAAGGTCGGGGTACTTGATCGAGAGCTATCAGTCAGGCTTGATCGGAAAACCATGTTCTTCTGGTCGGAGAATACCATTCTGGTCGGGATCGAGGCCGACCTCGAGCAGGAGGTATTTCCTAATGTGGCATATGCGAAATACCCCTCATCAATACTCCCCCACTTCTCGAGCGTAAGTGAAGCAGAAGCTCGGAGAAGTAAACATTGCATTACGGCGAAAGACTTAGATCTCTTGATGTTTTCGGACATGCCTCGTTAAAAACCTAGTCCGGAAAAACCCAGTAGGAAAAAATCCGAGCTAGGGAAAAAGAGTGCACATCATCCTTGGGAGAGCCTCGAAAAACCGAATCGCTCCAAAGATAGGAGGGTGAGGTTTTTGACCTGAGAGATTCACCTCGATGATTCACCAAGAGCTGCAATACTTGAAGTTCGGAAAAATAGATAGTAGAGAACAGGCCTCGGACAGTCTTGAGTTGGATATGCCTCGTTAAAAACCTTACTCGGAAAAACCCAGTGGGATAAAAACCGAGCGAAGGGAAAAAGAGTACATATTTTATCCTGTTGAGTCGAGAAATACTCATTTCCGAAGCTTGGAGGACCATTAATGCTATTAACAAAAGATAACCTTCAAATTTACTGAGTGGGAGCCTAACCGTCGCGGTTACTCGGGGTTGAATTTGCAATTTACCCTTTTAACCTTTATATATATGTTTACTTGGAGAAAGAAAAGTGCATCTTTACAATTCGCAGCTGATCGGAGCCTTTAGATCGATAAACAGTATTTTTCTTTAATTCGAGCATTCCAATAAATATCTTCTAATCATGTCTACTTCCCAGAATCCCGACGTTCAAACCAACATCCCCGCTGGATCAGATTCCGACCTGGGGTCCACTGGGGAACTCATCAATGACTTCAAAACCACTGAAAATTCTTCCGAAGAGACGAATAGAATCGTCAATCAAATAGAGCATGCCATAGAGTCGAACGCTGGAGAGGGTGCATTAGGTCGACAAGATTCCGAGCACGATGGTGATGCGGAACAAAATGTCGAGGCCAACAGTGAGGAAGGTGGAGATGGAGAAAAAACTGACTCTGAGAATGAGAACGGCAACGGCTTGACTGTACCGTTCGATAAGCATGAGATAATGAGGTATGAGATCGGAGGCGGGTGCAGTGTGCGAATCCTCGACTTAGCCGGTGTCTCGAAAAAATCCAAAGCCACAGGTCGGGCTCAAAAGACCGAGAAACGGGTCGACGACATCTCAAGTTCGTACGATCCGAAAGAGCACGAGGCGAACCTCAAAGCTACAATAGGCAAATTCCTTCCCGAGGGTTACTCGCTAATAATCCCGACTCCCTCTCAAAGAGTGAATAAGCCCCCCGCAGGATGTCAAGCTTTCTATGCTCGGCAATTCGACTATGGGTTGCGTATTCCTTTTGCTCCCTTACTCGTGCAGGTTTTAGATGCATTTAGCCTGGCACCCGCACAAATTCTTCCCAACTCGATCGGGTATCTGATAGCTTTCAGCGTTTTGATGAAGGCCAAGAATCAAGTTGCTAACTTCCGACGCTTCTGGCAATTCTTCAAGATCAGTACCTCCTCCGCCTCGAACGTTGGGTTCGTGTATTTCTCCCAGCGTTCGAATCATTCGGTCTTATCGACCATAACTTCCAGCAATTCTCTTGACTGGAAGAAACAGTTCTTCTTCATTAAAGGTCCTGAAGAACCAGCTTCTGAGGGAAGCTCGGAGATGGTTCCACACAGATGGCCAGGTGAGCGAGACTGGGTGTACGGAAAACGGGAACTATTAGGTCGGCTTCAGAAGGTCATTCCGGACGTCGTTGTCAAAGAGATGTGTTCGGATTTGTACCAGTCGGCTTTCCTCATTCTGGAACCCGTACTTCGAAAAGCAGAACTCAGCCGAGCTACCTTTCCGCTAGCAGTCGCTGATGATCCTCGAACATTGAGTAAGGAAAAAACAGTTTTTCCCGAGTGACTTATTTAGTGAGTTTTTTGGCGGATTTCATTACTCACTTCATCTCTTTATTTCTTCAGGAACAATGGTGGAGCAATACCGAGCTTCTATAGTCGGTAAAACTGTAGCATCTACCTCGAGGAAAACACCCGGTCAACCTAGGAGGCAAACTAGACCGGAGCCCAGAACTGCCGTCCCTCCTCGGGGAAGCTCGGCCCAAACTGACCAGGTCAGAAACGAAGAGGAGCCCGAGAATGCTGAGCCGATACGAATGGTACGACCTCCTCATCAAGCTGGTTCTTCTCCTTCTTCTGGTTTAGGATATAGCATGTTTACCATGAAGAAGCTTAGAGGGACAGAGATCTATAATCGGAGAGCTCGGGAAGATCTCGAGGGTGCCCCCGAGGCCAAAAGGAGGACCGGACTGTGGGGTCGACACCGAACGCCCCTTTCTTCCCGTCCTGGTCGAAGTAGGCCTGACATGGTGGATTTCATCGAAGATCAACTTAGAGGTTCCCGAGCAGCGGGTTATCCCGAGAGGGGATCAATTCGAAGCGATCGCACCCCGAACGGCGAGAATGAACATGACAAGGCGATCAAGATTTTCATGGCGGGGAGATTTGCCGAGGACCAAGAGGAGCTTCTTGGCCATTCCGATCTCGACGTACTGGGCCAATTCTCCAAAGCATATCACACGGTAAATTCCTTTACATTTGTTGCACCTGTTTTAAGTCTTGGAATAAAGTACTAACCACCCTGTTGCTGCAGATCGGGGACTGCTTTCTCACAGAGGTGAATCGTGTGTCGATGTTGGAAGAGGAGTCCGATCGAGTCCATATTGCTTATACGGACTTGCTCAAGGAGGAATCCCAACTGCGTAATCAATTTTCCTCTGTCCAAGCAGAATTGGAGTCCATGAAAGCCAAGTATACCCCTGCCGTCGAGGAAAACTTGGTGAAGGTCGTGGAAGAGAAAAGCATGCTCGAGGAGAAAGTTAGGAAACTTGAAGAGGAGCTTGCGCAGACTAAGGCTGATTCCGAGCTGTCTTATCAGCAGGGCAAAGAAGATTCTCGCCTAAGCTCAATAAGAGAATTTTTGGAGTCTCCTGCATTGGATGCCATAGCCCGAGGGAGGGTCGGCGAAATCCTTCAAACTACTTTTTTCAAAGGTGTTCAACAATTGGCCGCAGCAAAGGTTATTCCCGACAGAATGACGGAGTATATAAAGCATATGGACATCATGAAAAACTCTAGCGGGGAAGACTATCGAACCGCGTCCTCGAGCTCGGCCAACTGGAAAGAACATGAGTTCGCTCCCTTTGTGGAAGAATTTGGAGTCCCAATGCCCAACCCTGACTTGATGGACTTGGATACCTCCAGTGCAAGCTCGAGTTCAGTTAGCTCAGACCGTTCGGATACCTCCGATGATTCCGATGGGGACGATCAAGAAGCTTCTGGCGATGATGACGTCGATGTCGAGGGTAACTCCGAAGGTGAGGGCAAAGAGGCGCAGCCAAACCTTTAAATTTCTTGTAATAGATTGTAAGATTGTAGGATCGTTTATCATATGCCCTGTAATTGTTTCGATCATCTATAAAATACGCTTTATCTGTTTTTCCGAGTGCTCTCACCATTAATTCATCATACTGCTCAACTAGACAAAAGTCTTTGTGAGCCATAAGGTTCATAGAAAGAACGTCGATATCAAAACAATCGATCTCCTTAAATGAGCACGAAAATCTTGAAATTCGCGACTGTTGGGCTCCCCAAAAAGGCAACGTTCCTTTTTCTTATAAATAGGCGGTAGTTTAAGATTTTTGTCACTGAAATTATAATTCACTCTTCGTCGGAGCTATCCGGTCGATAAGTAAATCGAGCTCTCTTCTCCATTAGAAATATACAGATCATGGAAGGCCTGGTGAACTCCAAGATCGACCCGAGGTTGTTGCTTAAAGTCAAGAAAGAGAAACCTTCCAAGTCGAAAGTCAAAGAGCCTAAGTCCTCCTCGGAAGCAGGAAAGACTTCTAAGAACGACCGATGCAAGCATAAGGTCGATTCTCCTTCGAAGGCGGTCATTGAATCAATTGGTGACCTTGGCAAAACTGTGGCCAAGAAATCATCTGGCTTCGAGAAAGGTCCGGTCATACCAATTCCGGACTCCCCTTCTCAGTCGAAAATTAGCTCCGAGGGTAACAAGAAGGTCGATAGGCCTAATAAGCAAATAACCTCTGATGACTCTGAGTCTGCTCCAAATAAAAGATCGTTCGTGGACGGTCTGATTCCAACCTCAGCCTTGATTCAAATGACTGGGGAGAAGAGGACAATAACTGACAGTGTTCTGACCTCGGAGGCTAATAAGGATGTGGTTGAGCCTTCCAAAAAGAAGGTCAAAATAAATGACCCTCCCGTCGATCAGAAGAAGACTCCCTCGTCGGGTGGGAATCCCGCGCCCCAAAATACTGTCCCTAAGGTCGCTCGGACGCTTAGCGCCTTTTTTGAAGAGGTGAAAAGTAAGGCCATGGCCGAGCCAGACGGGAAAAACACGAATGAAACGGCGCGATCGAGCACGGATCTGCTTTTTCAAGTAAGTGTTGTCCTATCTCTCCCCCCCCGTTTTTTTTTTTTTTTTTTTTTTTTTTTTTTTACTAAATAATTTTTTGTCCCTTTAAGGTCGGTCAACAGTTATTTACCCTCGGGCTGCAAGTTGAGCAAGAAATCGAACAGCGTGCAAAGGTTATCCTCGAGCTGGAGGAAAAGAAGGTTGCACTAACAAGGTCCCTTGAAGAAACCAGGGCCATCGAGCAGAAATTGGCCTCCGAGACGGAGAAAGCTGTGAAGGAGAAGGAGAGCCAGGTTCACGAGGAGTTGAGCAAGGAGTTGGGCAGGCTGAAGACACTCGTCGAGCAGGAGAAGAAAAGCAACGAGCAGCGGGAGAAAGAGGCCTATCAAAAAGGTTACGAGGCCGGGTATGAGGCCCGCAACGTCGAAGTCCGCAAGCTTCTCTTCGAGAAAAGTGTTTAGAGATTTCTTCTGTTGACTGCTCGATTAAATGTTGTACTTTTAGTTTTTTCCTTTTGTACTTGTTCTTCTCGTTGGAATAATAAACTTTTTCTTCCTTCTAATGGGTTATGTTTTGTGTTCTGACAAAGTGATTTATTGTATAAACAATTTATACTCGAGTTAAGAGTAGGCAATCAAGTAGCATTTTCAGTGTTAAAACAATTTATACTCGAGTTAAGAGTGATCGCTCGAATTCCGAGCATAATTTAAAGATGGAAAGTTCCTGCAGTGCATATTTGACCAAGTCATAGTATTCCTCTTTTTTCAGCTAAGTTTCAGAGTCTGTCCAAACAGTACCTTAATCTCGGGAAGTGGAATGGTCATCCGTGATAAATGCCTTAATCTAAGCCGTTTGTTTCGTTGAATACAGACCGTCGATCAAATCTTCCTTTTAGTATAAATACGGCATTTGCTCAGTTCAAAACCTTTACCCCCCGCTGTCAAAAATGTTTTATCCGAGGACGACGTTCGGATCCTTCCTTCTTTCCGTTCAAGCCTTTGAAATTTGGCTTCGAACGTACATTCGACCTCTCGTGCAAGATATAAACCTCTTTGGTATGGGTGGAATCGGAAAATAGGAGCACCTCCTCTATCTGGGGGTCTCCGATCCCTGAAAGCGGGATCTCCTCTTGAAATACCAACAAGTGGCTGACCCTTGCTTGGGTATTTTGGGCAGGGTTAGTATTGCTGGTTTCGAGGGGTATACCCGAGGGCGGAAAGCTGGTCAGAAAATTAAAAGGAAGTTTGACCTCAAGTACTTTCTTTGAGGTTATCTTGTTTCACCAATTTCTTCCTTCCTTCCGATCGTAAGAAGATGACCGGCCGTTCGAGGTTGAGCTTTTGGATCTTACAATGAGAAATTTCAACCTTGGACGCCGCCTCGGGGAAGTGATCGAGCTCGGCTGGTAGCAAGAATGCTGGGGACTGTATGGAGATCAGAAAATGTGATCTGCGATCCATATTGTCTAATTTCAAAACCAGATCATCAGACGATAAACATATACAGCTCGATCACTTTGTCACAAATCGTGATGCAATCATCGGATGCTCGGCGATATTCCTGGTCAACAACACTGAAAGATGCTTGGAGACTCGGAGACCATAGAATAGGATACTAGTTGTAATAGGACTTCATTTGTACATTCAACAACTTTGTAATTTGTTCGATGAATGTCAATAAAGCTGTAACATTTGCCTTTCATTGATCTTTGTATCTTGCTCGAAAATATTAATGAGAACTTATTGTTTCAAACCATATAGTTGCCACTTTATTTTTCCTTTCTATCGTCTTATTGCAAGTCTTCTGCTCGTAAAAGCCAATTTGATGATGAATTAATGAGATTAGAATATTTGTCGATCGATAAGATGTCCCTGGAAATATTATCCGATAATCGTCCAAATAAATAATATCTGAAAGTTGAGAAGTTCCCTTGAAGAATAATTGAACTTAGGAAATAATGATCCCAACTTTAGCGGTCCCCCAGATAATCAGAAACTTTTGAAAGTTGTTCGGGTTTCGAGCGGAACTGCGTCATCATAACATTTCGAGCATTAGTTGGAATTGACGCGAAATTTAATCGACCGTTACTAAGTGAACTAGATAGTCGCGTAAAATTTTCTTTTTCAATCAAATTTTATCGAGGGAGGGTCAAAGCAACAGCTTTCACCCTCGGCCGATTTTTTTTTTTTTTTTTTTATTGATCATATTTTATCGAGGGAGGGTCATAGCAACAGCTTTCACCCTCGGCCGATTTTCTTTTTCGATCATATGTTATCGAGGGAGGGTCATAGCAACAGCTTTCACCCTCGGCCGATTTTCTTTTTCGATCATATTTATCGAGGGAGGGTCATAGCAACAGCTTTCACCCTCGGCCGATTTTGATTTTTCGATCATCTTTTCATCGAGGGAGGGTCATAGCAACAGCTTTCACCCTCGGCCGATTTTCTTTTTCGGTCATATTTTATCGAGGGAGGGTCATAGCAACAGCTTTCACCCTCGGCCGATTTTGATTTTTTGAACATCTTTTTATCGAGGGAGGGTCATAGCAACAGCTTTCACCCTCGGCCGATTTTCTTTTTCGGTCATATTTTATCGAGGGAGGGTCATAGCAACAGCTTTCACCCTCGGCCGATTTTCTTTTTCGGTCATATTTTATCGAGGGAGGGTCATAGCAACAGCTTTCACCCTCGGCCGATTTTGATTTTTTGAACATCTTTTTATCGAGGGAGGGTCATAGCAACAGCTTTCACCCTCGGCCGATAATATTAGCCTTTCTCCGTGATGGTACTTGGAAAACAATTAGAACTCGAACCAAAGATTTCATTGATTGTCCTTACACCTTTGAGGAAAGTAAAGTTTGAGAAAACTGGAAATTACAATAAAGATTAAAAATGGTAACATCTATCTTCCATAATATTTCCTCAGATTGACTGCGTTCCAAGTTCTTGGCAAAACATCACCGTTGAGGTGAGCAATTTTATAGGACCCCTTTTTTCCGACCTCCTGCACGACATAAGGGCCATCCCAGTTTGGCTGAAGTTTTCCGACATGCTTAGATACTTCCACCTTTTTGAGGACTAAATCCCCGACTTTGAATGTTCTTATCCTGACTTTTTTGTCATAAGCTTTTTCCATGCTAGACTTGGTGGCTTGAATTCTTATGCGTGCTCGGTCGCGTTTCCCATCTGCGTGATCGACATCCATCTCTCGCAACGATTGATTCTGATCGGGGTCATAAGATTCTATCCTCGGAGAAGGAACTAATGATTCGACCGGTATAACAGCCTCCGACCCATAAACCAATGAGAAAGGAGTCTCTCCAGTAGCAGACTTTACTGTAGTCCTGTTCGCCCAAATTACTCCTGGAAGCTCGTCTAACCAATTGCCTTTCGCTTCGGCTAAACGTTTTTCCAGTGATCGAACAATTTCCCTGTTGGTGACCTCGGTTTGTCCGTTCGCCTGGGGATGTCCGACCGACGTGAAATTCTGCTGGATCCCAAACCTTTCGCACCACTCCAAAATTCGTTTTCCCGCGAACTGAGTTCCATTGTCGGAAATAAGGATCCTCGGTATACCAAACCTGCAAACAACATTCTTCCAGAGAAAATTTATCACCTGAAATTGAGTAATTTTTGTTAGCGCAATGCATTCAATCCATTTACTGAAGTATTCCACGGCGACCAGGACATAGTTTTTTCTCGATCTAGCAGTTGGGAAAGGTCCCACAATATCGATTCCCCACTTGTCGAAGGGCCAGCAGATCGGAATCGAATGCATCTGCTCGGCGGGCTGATGTATTAGATTTGAATAGATTTGGCAATGATGGCATTTCTTGACATAATCGATGGAATCCGAGATCATAGTGGGCCAATAATATCCAGTCCTCGAGCACTTCAAGGCTAAGGCGCGTGCGCCACAATGACTTCCCGCTTCACCTTCGTGAACCTCCTTTAAAATTAGATCGAACTGACTCTCAGGAATGCACTTCAACAAAACTCCTGAGCTTGATCTTTTATAAAGCCTACCTTCGTTCAAAACGTACATTGGGGCTCGATACTTAATCCTTCGAGCTTGATTAGTGTCTTCCGGCAAGGTACCATCTCTTAGATAAGCTTTCAAAGGCTCCATCCAAGAAGATTCTCGAACATCTATCTCCATTACCTCCGAGTTTAGGGCTAGGTCGGAGTCTATAGCTGGGGAGTTGGACATTAGCCAAGTTATAACTCTTTCCTTCCGTCCATCTATCGAGCCAGTAAACTTCGAAAGCAAATCCGCCCAACAGTTCTCTTCTCGAGGGATAGCTTGTATATCAAATATCTCGAACTTTGTCGCCAGATCCTTCACTCTTTTCAAATATTTCACCATGTTAAACTCTTTTGCTTCATAAACCCCTTTTACTTGTCTATGTACAAGCTCCGAGTCGGTTAACACTGTCAACGACCTTATGTTTGCTTTAACTGCCATTTCTAAACCCGCGATCAAAGCCTCGTATTCTGCTTCATTGTTCGTGACTACAAAATCTAGGGTGATCGCATAACTGAGATCCTCCCCCTCGGGACCCTGAAAGTGAATTCCGGCCCCACCACCTTCTCTGGTCGACGACCCGTCGACATGCATCACCCAAACTTTGTGCTGACCATCCTCGACCAGATTTACCACGGGAATGGACACGTCGCCCGAACTGGACCCTGTTGATTCTGCAATGAAATCAGCTAAGACTTGAGCCTTGATTGTAGTTCGAGGTTGGTACTCGATCTCGAACTGACCCAGCTCCACCGCCCATTTAATCAATCTCCCGGACGTCTCTGGCTTTGATAAAACTTGCCGTAGAGGTTGATTAGTCAGAACAATAATTTTGTAAGTTTGGAAATAAGGTCGCAGCCTTCGTGCGGCAATAACTAAAGCCAGTGCGAATTTCTCGATCTCTAGGTAATTCTTTTCTGCCCCTTGAAGCAACTTACTCAGATAGTATACCGGTTTATGCTCGGAATCCTGAATTCTCACCAAAACAGAACTTATTGCCTCACTTGATACCGCTATGTACAGATACAAAGGTTCCCCCTCGACCGGTTTTGCCAACATCGGAGGGGAAACTAAATACCTTTTAAGCTCTTCGAAAGCTTTACTGCATTCCTCACTCCATTCAAAGCCTTTCGATTTCCTCAACAACTTGAAGAAAGGCAAACTCTTGTCTGCTGATCGGGATATAAACCTATTCAAAGATATTATTTTTCCGATTAGACTCTGCACTTCAGACAATTTAGTTGGCGGTTGTAGCTCAGCTATAGCTCGGATTTTTTCTGGATTCGCCTCGATTCCGCGCTCGTGAACCAGATAACCGAGGAACTTTCCCGACCTTACCCCGAAGGTGCACTTGGCCGGATTTAATTTCATTCTGTACTTCCTTAGGATTGCGAAACATCTGTCAAGGTGCTTTATATGTTCCTCCTCGGTCATGCTCTTCACTAGCATATCATCAACATAGACTTCCATGATCTCACCAATAAGATCCTTGAACATCATATTCACGAGCCTTTGATAAGTTGCTCCTGCATTCCTTAGCCCGAACGGCATTACAATGAAGCAGTACACTCCTCGTTCGGTAATAAAGGCTGTTTTATCCTGATCTCTCTCATTCATAAATATTTGATAAAACCCTTGGAAAGCGTCCATCATACTAAAGAAAATGAATCCCGCAGTCGAGTCAACCAGCATATCGATCCGTGGTAAAGGATAGGGGTCCCTTGGACACAACTTGTTCAGGTCGGTAAAATCATTACACATCCTCCATTTGTTGTCGACCTTCTCTCCCTTCGACACCAACACCACATTGCAAAGCCATTCAGTGAAAGTTATTTCCCGAATCTGTTTCGCGGCCAATAACCTATCCACCTCAGCATTGATGATTTTGTCCTTTTCTCGACCGTGATTCCTCTTCTTTTGCCTAACTGGCTTTGCTTTAGGATCGATATTTAAAGAATGAGTGATCACTCTCGGGTCGATTCCGACTATATCATCAGAACTCCAAGCAAAGACATCGGCATTGTTTCTAAGGAAATCGATCAGCATGGTCTCCATCCCTTGACTTAGCTCGGTCCCAATCCTGGTGAACTTCTCGGGAGAGCCAGGGATTAACGTTACTTGTTTATGATTTGGGGGTTGTACGCTCATATCGATCTCTTTTCCTTTTTTACTCTGCAACTTTTCACAATCTGGCAACGGGAGGTCGGAAACAGAGAATACCTTTTCCTCCTCTAACTTTCTCTTCGAGGGCAATACTGGTTCGAACTGCTTCTTCAAGTTTAAAGATGTGTTATAACATTCCCATGCCATGCATTGGTCGTTTCTCATTTCTCCGACCCCTGCCAAAGTGGGGAACTTGACCATCTGGTGGTAAGTTGACACGACCGCTTTGAATACGTTTAAAGCCGGTCTCCCCAAGATTGCATTATAAGCGAACGGGGTACTCACGACTAGGAA